>JAHWFP010093821.1:41589-65580 GCA_023313725.1 Lithobius niger | reverse complement strand
CTTCCGTTGTTTTTCTCTACATTTTTATGCAGTGCACCTTGTAGTTATACCCTCCAAAACCCATACTGGTGCCAATATGGCGGCAAATGTCACTGCTCTATTGAATGTGTTAAAACTCTGTACACACAATGCTATTTTCTCAAAGATGGCGCCCCAGCATGCGTTTGACACTAGAACGGCGTTTTTGAGAACAAGACGCTAAAAAAAATTATACACCTTTCGTCTTTCTGTCAGCAAATGTTAAAATCTTGTAACATAGCTAATTACATGTATAAATGAGTTTTGAAGATTCCATAACAGAAGTTTATTTTCCATAGAAGTAACAATAACGTCATAAATTATATATACCTCTTTGCTCGAGCCAGTAATTGGGCTAGCTGCAAGGTGCACTGGATGGGGGAAAATAGGGCGTTTTACTGAAACCAATGCTGTTAGAGCGGAGTTCTTAGGCCTAAAACGCAATGTTTTTTCGTTCTGTTGGCAGTTGGTGAAATTTTTAGCAAGTGGAAGGTTTTATTTTCAGTTTTACAGCCCCACAGCACAAAGGATCGGTGAAAACAGCGTTTTTTAGGTTAAAGAAAACCGCTCTCAAAGCACTGGCTTGACTAGAAGTGCCGTTGTTTTTCCCTCCATTTTAATCTAGTGCCCCTTGCAGCTATCTCTCCAAATGCTAGTCTCGTATCCAGTATGGCGTTAATTTCGCTGCTCTACAGTTACAGGGCAGATATCCATACGATTTCAGCACATTGCCGCACAGGGAAGTGTTTTGCCTACCCGCTTACGTGATTTCTGCCCAGTGCTCTAACTCGAATTTCACCCCCCCCCCCCCCCCCACCCCGAAAATATTTGTGGTAGGTATTTCATCTTCGAAATCCTTATTTTTACGCTCCAAAACTCCATTACCCATATAACTGAACCAAATCACAACAAAATTACAAACGTTATCGTTTCCCAAACAGAAAAACACACACACACAGACAAACAAAATGCAAATTCTGTCACTTTTCTCGCTCGGCCCCAATAAATTTGCTGATAGCTTATAACTGTTAAATAAATATCAACAAATCGCTGTGAATTCCTTTTCCATTGCCTATGGTCGCAAGCATTCGCGGTCGAATGGAGCCCTTGTCACCGCTGTGTCACAACAGGTTCAGTAAGTCATATTTCTAGCCTTTGAGGAGTGGCCATAACAATAAAGGCGTTATATGTGAGTGATTTGTGAACGGCTTGGGATGTCAGTTTGAATCCGGCTCATGTCACTCTGACGAAATGTAAGTGCATAAACTGTACTACATCATTTCTAGAGTATATGTTTCGCTGTTTGGCTTGTTTTTTTCTTTCCTTTATAACTGTTCGTATCAAATAAGATGCCCAAACAGACGTCACGATCTCAAACATGGCGTGATTCAATTTGCCACACTTTCTTACTTACTTCAACTTTACGGCAGTGACATGACGTACTATTATAGTATATAACTCTATGGTAGAGCCAGTAACTGGGTTAGCTGCAAGGGGCACTAGAGAGAGAAAGGAAGATCGTCTTATTGAAGACAATGCTGTCAAGAGTGGATTTCTTAGGCCTATAACGCACGATTTTTGTGAGATTTGTTGGCAGTTGCTGACATTTTTAAGCAAGTGGGATCTTTATTTTCCAATTGCAACCTAGTAGCATAAGGGATTGGAGAAAACACCGTGTTTTTAAGCCTATGATCCCCTCTCAAAGCACTGCCTGACTAGAAGTGCCGTTGTTTAACCCTCCATTTCAATCTAGTGTCCCTTGCAGCTATCTTTCTTGTAACCAATATGACGTCACATGACGCTGCTCTATTAAAGAAGGCTTGCCACCATATAACAAGCAGCAGTATCCTTCCCAAATTTGGCGATATCTAGTTCTGTCTACCCCTTGATTTCAACAAGCGAAGGAACATACAAATATGCAACAAACAAGCCACGTGTCTCCTTAAATTATTGAGTGTAAAATTGGTGCGCCTACGTGCACCAGGGAGCAAGAAGTAAAGTTCAGCCTTAACGGCATCATGGGCACTTTTTTCTATATGCCGACCGTTTCGAAACGCAGCTTTTGAACCGCTAGATGGACGCCATCTAGTGACAGCGATATTGTTAACCTTGACCGTGTGTTCCCTGCTGCACGTGGACGCACCAACTTTACATCCAATAATTAAGGAGGCGCGTGGCTGGTTTGATATGCAAAAAAGAAATTTCTTTGCGCATTCCTTCGCTTGTTGAAATGTAGTGCTACACAGAACTAAATAATGGTAGACGGCGCTAGATGTTGTAGCCTGTTAGTCGGTGAATAGACACTTTTAACCTCTAGGTGCGAAACATGCTACTCGTGTTACGGTAAGTCCAGTCTTGTGGCAACTCCGCTCACAGCAGCGTTCCATGTCCGTGAAGTGGGGAACGAAGATGGCTTCTTCAAGCTAGGGATGGGTCGGTTTCATTTTTTAAACTTCGGTTCCGGTTTCGGTTTTCAGGCCCACAAAACCGCGGTTTCGGTATCGGTTTTTGCCACCATCCTCCCCAACCAGATATTTCTAGTTTTTTTCATGTTACAGTAGCACTGTAGTACTAGCTTCCAACTCACTCCTGCTTTCACTTTCAGCAGCGTCATAGACCGTGAGTCTAGCTGTGGCACCATTTTTCTCTATTTTCTTTTCAATGATTAGGAGCTTTGCTGTCATTTATACGCAGAAAATATAAATCATTAAATTTAAAAATTTAAAACAACAAATAAATTTTTGATATTTCGAACACCGTACAAAAAACCGACACAAAAATCCGAAGCGGTTTCGGTTTTCAGTAAAAACCGAAGATTCGGTTTCGGTTCCGGTTATTGACCCATCTTTACTTCAAGCCAAGGCCGACTGAGGTAGAAATCGCGTGTTTCGCCTCCTGACTCAACGCATGTTCACACGCGTGCAGGAACTCAATGCCGTTTAGCGTTGCTTTGGTAAATAAGATGCTGACGAAGTTGAATCTACCGGCCTGGGGACAGGAAGCGAAACCCACAGCTTCTCTCCTAGACGACCTTGTGACAAGGGATGGAAAATGAAGTGATAGTTACAAAATGGACCCACTCCCACTGCAGTTATTAGCGCGCGGTTATTAGCGCACGACAAACGGATTGAAACTAAATCGCAAAACCCAACAGATTCCCGTTCATGACGAAGTATTAATGCATTTCGACAAGTAAGGTAGTTTACAGCAACTCCCTGCGGAGGTGTGCGTCAAAGAAAAGGCAGCAGCGTCGGTTAATTTTTGTTTTATGACGGCAGCCAAGATCACGTATCAAAATCGGGACTAACAATGCATACACATGGTGTTTGACTTTTCGTGAGGGGTTATCCCCCCTCCCCCACCCCCCTTACCCCCACCTCGGACGTCTTGTTCAGTTTCTAAACGAAGAACTTGCTGCATGTTAGATTCAAGGGCACGACACGTTCAAGTTTCATAACACATCACAAAACAACAACAGGAATGTCAACTCTGCAGTCTTCACGATCTATTCGACACACACCTCCAACAGATAGATTTATGATGGCCTATTAACATTCATTGTGTTGAGCTTTTTAAATTACCATCTGATGACTAAGGAAAACGCCTGCGACCTACAGACTCAAAATATCAAGTATCGTAGACTCTGCCAGATATTAGCAAGTGAGTAATCCTCACGAATCATTACACGACGCCAAATGAGCGAGCAAACAAAACTGTACTTGTTACACACGTGACTAGATGGGCCATACTGTAAATACAAACGTAAACATTTACATACCACTCGAAGTCGATAACGAGTTGGGTAAACTTGAGAACGGGTTGCCATGTTGGAAGGAAAGAAAGCAATTCAACCAAACAAGACGCAGTCCAAAAAATTCAGCCTACCAAATGACCCAAATGAATACCACCAACCAATATATTTTCACCGATTTATTTAAATGACGCGCATTGTATTGAGTCACAGGATTTTTCTAACTCACCCTTACCCCTGACTCATTAATACACCTATTCGCAATTCGTGTAAACAACTTTCTCTGCAACTACGCATAGAGAGGAAACCCCAGTCTAAAAATAACAAGAATGAAGCTGATAAAATAACAACGTTGTCACCTACTTTGAGAGTCGAGACGGAGTTTGGTGACGTAACACAGGGTCCGGGAGGCGCGATCAACAGTTCCTGTTGTCGTACATTTGTCATTTTCATTTCTCAACAACATCCTGAGAACGAGTAGGCCTAATGTTTACTCTCAGCTTCGAGTATGCGAGTGAGTGTATTGGGGATGGGCCAGCCCTACGCCTCCACCAATCAGAGACGCTCATACCGGTGGAATCTGGGCCGTGCGTAGGCGTCATTCACGAGCCTTTTCATTCAAAGTTTTCGTCTTTAGGTGGAGAAGCTTTGCCTGACTATACATGGTGCACCTGGTGTGGAGTTTACGGTCAAGTTTAACGATGGACGATAGTAAACAAGCACCAAGTTAATAGGACTAAAGTGAATGACAGCATAGCTTTAAAAAAACAGTGCCAAATATGGTTGATCTGTTGCACATTAGGAAGTATATAAGGTCATGGAATATTTTCGTTTTCACGCTCGTTAATAATTGTAAATAGCAAATTTCAAGCAGTTTCATAGGTGACGAGAATTTCTTCGACCTCGTCTAGACATAGACCAGACGAGAAGAGAAGAGGTCGAGTCGCCAAACTTTCAATCGAGGTCAGGCCGAGATTTGCCGTGGGTCAAGGTCTAGTGAAGGAAAATTTCGACAGTCCCCGACTTTTTTGCAAAGGTAAATTTAAGTTAAAACTGATCTTTTTGTTAAACTTTTCTTTAAAAACTACACCCCCCCCCCAGCCTTAAAGTTTACCCTTTAGGTACCAGTACGAAAGCTGTGGGCGGGGGGGGGGGGGAGTCCCTTTTCAGAGCCCCAGCTAAAAACGTTATTAGAGTTAATATCCCCTTGGCATGGAAGCCAGGGCGTTGTCCACTCGGCTCTGTCTGCTCGCTGTGTTGGCTCTCACAAAGCTCACTTTTCACCGCTGGCCCTTTTAGTTATTTGTATTCTCGTTATCAGGTGTTCGTACCGTACATTAGAACGTTAATTAGGCCACTAAAAATTAATTAAGTGGTTTTCAGGAGCGCACGCATGGGTTTTTTTCTTAGCGCATAAAACGTTTTTTATGACATTGTCTAAAAAAAAATACCAATCACGCATCAGCACTTTCACCAAACATTACCTGGACCCGATGACCACATCATCTCTTAGCTCCATCATGGTTTTTCGATCAGCGGCTTTTGGGTAAAAAGCCGCTGATCGAAAAACCATGGCTCCATTCACATGATCGCCTAGAAACGAATCTAAGGATCGTTTCAGAGGCATGTCACAACTAAAAACTTCGATCTAAAAAAATGACTTTTATCACATGTACAACTTCTGCACGCTGATCTTGGCATAAAAACATAAACACTGTAGTCGACAACAAAATAATAAGCTACTGATTTCGTGTTGTTTGGTAAAAAAAAACCATCGCCCGCATCTGAAAAATCACGAATAAAACGTAAAAAAAAAACACACAACCCGCTCGCATCAAATTTTTTTTAGTACCACTCCCGAAAATTACTCAATTAATTTTTAGTGGCCTTAGATATCGCTAGAGTCCCGTGTAGGTTTGGAAGAGGCAAGATGCGATATCTATTTTAGTTAGCTGTCCGTTCTTCGTTCTAGAGATGGGTCAGTTTCATTTTCTGACTTCTCTTCCGGTTTCAGTTTCACATGTCCCCAAAACCATGGTTTCGGTTTCGCTATTGTTTTTTTGCTATCATTCCCCTCTCCCACCCGATTTTTCTATAGAGCAGTGACACGACGTAGTATTATTGTATATAACTCTATGCTGGAGCCTTACTGGGTTAGCTGCAAGGGGCACTGCAGAGAGAAACAGAAGGGCGTCATACTGAAGCCGATGCTGTGAAGAGTGATTTCTTAGACCTAAAACGCGCGAATTTTGTTGTTGGAGAAAACAACGTTATTTTAAGCCTAAGAAATCCGCTCTTCCGTTGTTTTTCCCTCCATTTTTATGTAGTGCACCTTGTAGTTATGCCCTCCAAAACCCATACTGGGGCCAATATGGCGACAAATGTCACTGCTCTATAATTTTTGTTAACAGTAGTACCGTATTGCTACCTTCCAACTCTCCATTCCTTCCACTTTCAGCAGCGTTATAAGTGACCGTGGGCCTGGCTATGGCACCGTTTTCCTGGGAGCTTCGCTGTCATTTATACGCAGAAAATGATAATTATTTAAAAATTTAAAACAACAAAATGAATCTTTGATATGTCAAACAACGTACGAAAAACCGACACAAAATCCGAATCGGTTTCGGTTTTCAGTCAAAACCGAAAATTCGGTTTCGGTCACCGACCCATCCCTACTAGTTCGTACCTGGGTGCTGCTATCTTTAGACAGGTTGTCAGCTAGTAAAAAGCGAAATACGTAAAGAATTGCCACTGCTATACGGTTTAATTCGTTTATGATTACGTTAGGCAATTTTTTTCGCTACCCTCGACACTTTAAAATGAAATTAAAACATTTAAATAAAGCTAAAAAAAAAAGTTCACATAAATAAACACTGTAACAGAACGTTTCAGTCTTAACACTGATATACCGCATCTTACTTCTTCCTAGCCTAACGCGGGTCCCTGGCGGCAGTTGCGGCTAATAATACCTCTCACAATGCTTTGCCTTCGTTCTGCTTCGAAGGCAAAGTATTACCAGAGGTATTAGTAGCCGCAACTGCCGCCAGGGAACCGCGTAGGCTAGAAAGAAGTAAGATGCGGTATCTAAAACTTACTCATCATGGTTAAAATCGTTAAAACATGGGTCGACAGGGAAGCACAACACCCATCTTTACCTGAACGAAACCAAGCTGTAGGGTTAGTCAAGAACGGTTCGGAACCGTATGCAACGATTGGGTTGGGGTGGGAGGGGGGGGGGACTTGTTGGCACACGTTTCGTTCTTGGCTACTTACAGTTTTACCATGCTTCTCTTCCCCCCCCCCCCCTAATCTCCGCTAAATGCGGTTTTGATCCGTTTTTGACTAATCCTAACTTGGTTTTGTTCAGGTGAAAATGGGTGTCGTGTTTCCCTGTGAACCCATGTTTTATAGCCTTGCCTTTTATTTCTATTTGCTAATATCCCTACGCTGAGACTGGAAATCGTGTTAATGCGTATATTTAGGTGTACTTTTTTTGGTTTTATTTAATGTTAACGATATTCACAAGCGTTTGATGTTTCATTAAAATAAAATTTTCAGAAAGAAAGAAAATAGGCTATACAACTTCCCAACTGCGAGTCGAACCTAGAACCTATAATTTACTATCCGGCTGCTCTGCTAACTGCCAGTTGGGGGGTACACCTCAATGTACACACCCTGTACACCCCCTATGCACCCCTGTGCACCCCCTGTGTACTGACTTCAGGCTCCAACCCGTATACTGATTTTGCATTGTTAAAATCGTCTCGCGCTAGGCACGCGCTTATCAAGACTGGATGAGGGCCATCCCGGCCCAGCTCGTTTCGGATTTCACGTTTAAAATTCTTAGGTGCTGTGTTTACTCCACCTAGCGGGAGGGGCGAGTTATGCAGTCTTTCTGCCAACATAAAAAAAAGATTGCGTAGGGAAGCAGACGAGGAAGAAAGGGTCTTTTATGCTGGCAAAAGGATAATACCCGAGGATTATCCCCTACCAAGCTTTGGCATAGCGACCAGGCTGGTTCGGAAACAAGCGGCCGTTGCGCGCTGGCCTGAGACGAATTTAGTAGTGCGAACTCAGTAGCAGTGACCAGATTGGCCCGGAAACAAGTGGCCATTGCACGGAGGCCTGATACGAATTTAGTAGTGTGAACTGGTGAGTGTGCATTCGTGACACATCGAATTTAGTAGTGTGAACTCAGTATAGTAGTTGCCAGATTGGGCCAGAAACAAGCAGCCATTGAGCGCTGGTCAGTGTGATATGGTGAGCATGCGCCGTCACGCAAATTTAGTAGTGTGAACTCGGTAGTGGTGGCCAGGCTGGCCCGGAAGAAAGCCTGGTCGTTGCGTTCTGACCCGAGACGAATTTAGTAGTATGAAACGGTGAGCGTGCGACGAATTTAGTAGTGTGCATCAGTATTAGCCAACTATGAGGCCTTAAGCACAGGATGGGCCTCGATCAAGTCGCGGCTTCTCCCCGACCCTTTACCACAATTGGGCACCGCGTTTACAAGTCCTGTTTCAACTCGGATCTTCAGACGCCGACTCTTCTAGTGTGGAAGGTATGTGGAGTGCGATAAATTAGATGTATAAAATGTGAAGCCAAACGCACTTGCAGGAACACAAACGTATATTTCGACACCTTCGTTTGGCGGTGCCTTCATCAGGGTAACGAGGTAAAGTTTTAAAACAATTCACATTGTCATGGTCGGCCAATAGGCCTAAACGTTCGCACCAATGTAAGCGAACGTTTAGGCCTATTGACCGACCATGCCAATGTGAGTTGTTTTTAAACTTTTACTCTGATGAAGGCACCGCTAAACAAAGGTGTCGAAATATAAGTTTGTGTTTTTGCTGCCAGTGCGCGCGTTTGGCTTCACATTTTTTACATCTTCTGGTGTGGAAGGGTCCGGGGCTGAAGTCCGTGCTTTAGGGCGACGTTTCGAAGCCGCCATCAATAACATACAATAACGAGAGATTTAATAATAATAAAGACGGAACGGGGGAGAGACACGCTGCTGTGCATGCCAGCCGGGCGAATACAGCTAGGAGATTTGTCTAATTTTCGGTTTTCATTTAACTGGTATGGCTCCTTCAGTCTTATTTGGTTGGATGGATGCGGCCTTCCCTGTTTGAAACCGAACCGCTTCTATACTACGTAACGAATGTCAGTTTGCTGATGATCGCCAGCTTACGAGAGATTTAAAAAAAAAAAAATTCGTGCAAGCTTGTATCAAACACTTCTAACTTCGTTGCCTAATTCGTGACTCATCCAACATTCGACAAATCCTCTAATTGAGGCAAGCGACAAACACTACAACTAGTTTCCTTCCTCGGATGCTTGTACAAGTTTCCTATTGGCCACTTCAAACCGATGATTGTGGAAGTGCTTGCTTGCTTATAGTCGCTTTAACTCCCGAGTCCTTTAAAAGGCCAGAGAAAAGTACTACCATAAATGGAGGGTTCTTGCCCGGTTTGGTTTGGTATGATGGGCCAACGACAAGGAGCTTAACAAACATTAGCACAAAAGGAAGTAAGTTCGGGAGGGACGCAGAATTAGCTCGTCGAGTGCCTGGCACAAATAAAACGCTCGTAGCGGCCGATTAGATAACAAATGGCGGAAGAATAAATATGGAGGCACTTGCGTTTGGTCCTTTCGTACATTTTTTTTCTATTTTTAACTGCAGGGTTTGCTTGCTTGGATGAGAACAACTACCGACATATTTGTTCGAAGCTGTGGCTAATATTCGTCTGCCTCCCCCCCCCCCCCCTCGCATACTGTCGACATAATAAAAATATGATGTGGAATCAAGGAGGGCCAGACGAATATTTTTATTGTTGGACAAAATCCTAAATTAATTTTTCTGAATGAAGGCTGTCATTTTTCTGATCATTTTTTTCACAATCATGTAAATACGTACATGAGTTTGCGTTGTTTTTTTCTTTTTTTTCAACAACTCCTTCATTAGAATTTCCCCGGTTTATTCATCTTTCAAGTCCTACCAATTTTTTATGTTTCGTTTTGTTTGACGGAAAGGGGAAAATATGATTTTTTTGTGGAAGGAAACGAACCGTGAAATCGAATGGCGCATCAAGAACTTTTTTTGGGGAGGGGGGGGGCACCAATTCATTTTCAGCAATTTGTATAGTGCATCTGAAACGTCTAGAAAGCCAGTTTTTCCTTTCATTTTGCTTTCGTTATGTCTCAGATTGCTTTCGTTTCTTTTCATTTTGCTTTCGTTGATAGCTAATTTTTACAAATTTTAAAGTCGAAGCAAATTAAACGGAGAATACTAAATGTAATTTACAGTAAATCATAAATTAAGACGTAGGCTTAAAAACGTATTAAATTAATGATTTACTATACACAGTAATACTAGAAACATCCACAAATTGCTACAGCTATACGACATTTTAAAAAGCAATGTGGTGAGAATCATCAGCGTATTTTCTGTCTGTAATATGTTCGAGCTCTTAATATTTATTACAAATAAATAAAAAAAAATAAGTGAAGTGATCGATCACATTACAGACGGAAAGTACACTTATGATTCCGCCACATTGCCTTTTTTTTTAAATGTAGCTGTAGCAATTTGTGGATATTACTATAGTATTACTGTGTGTAATAAATCATTAATTTAATACGTTTTAAACCTACATCTTAATTTATTTACTGTAAATTATATTTAGTATTCTCCATTTAATTTGCTTTGACTTTAAGATTCGTAAAATTAGCCGTCAACTAAAGCAAACTGAAAAGAAACGAAAGCAAAATGAAAAGAAACGAAAGCAATTTGTAACGTAACGAAACCAAAATGAAAGAAAATTAAAGCAAAGTAAAAAAGAACGAAACCATTTCCAAAACCTAATTGAAGTTTAAATACTGTTAACTCGTGACGTTTTAGATGTAATTTTTTTTTTCCTTTTTTGGTCAAATGTTTGTTAATTGAAGAGAAAAAGTTAAAAAAAAAAAAAAGAATAAATGCATACAGTTAAATCCGTAAAAAGCATTTTGAAAACATAGTTTGTTACCAACGGCATCTGGTAGCACGAAAAGGTACTAAAATCGGTAAACCTCAAATTCGTTCTTTTTAGTGCATATGATAGTCAGTGATCACCTAAAATCAATTAAAAACCAAGGTTATCTCATCCATGGAGATCTCTAAACAGACTGTTTTGCCTTGATTGAGCTATGCAGTGGGCTATAGCATACTCTGTGGATAAGTGCATACCTTGCTGCTAGTAAATTAACAAGCTCAAGCCCGGACTGGCTTCGGCAAGTTAAAAGGTAGAAAATACTGCTTGTAGTTAAGTGATCAACTGCCCTTAATAAGCCTAGATGTGGATGTCTCACAGTCTGTGAAATGGTGCCCCCACAGACAGTGGCGTAACTACAATGAGGCAGAGGAGGCAGCCGCCTCCGAGCCCACCGACTTTGGGGGCCCCCTCACCTGCCCCAATTAAAAATTTTGTAACCGCAAAATATCAGTAGGCAAGTTATTGCTTTCGTTCCGTGAAGTTGTGTTCTGTGTGGAAAAATATTGTTTTATTTTTTGTTTGGGGGGGCTCCAATCGGTTCTCACTTTATGTGGCCAAAACTGAATTTTTTTTAAGGGCCTCCACTGGGCTCTCGTCTTGTGCGGCAAAAAATATTTTTTTTATGGGGGGGAGGGGGCTTCCATTGAGCTCCTGCTTTGTGTGAAAAGCTGCAGTTTTCTTTTTTTTTTATGGAGGTGGGCCCGCTGGGCTCCTGCCTAGTGTGGGTAAAACTGCAATTTTTTTAAGGACAGCGGCCTCCACTGGTCCTTGTATAGCAAAAACGGCATGTTTTTTTAAGAATGGGGGGAGGGGGCGGCCTCTACTGGGCTCTTTCCTTATGTGGCAAAACTGCATTTCTTTTTGATGAAAGGGGCCCTCCACTCGGCTCTCACCTTGTGTGACGATAACTGATTTTTATTTAAGAAAGGGGCCCTCTACTGCACTCCCGTCTCTGGGCCCCAATTTTAAAGTTACGCCTCTGCCCACAGAAGTAGTAGTTTCTGCTTTTTAGTTGCCGAGACCAGTCCGGTTTTGAGCTTGTTAATATAAACTGCTGTACGTTGTACATTCGCCCTTAAAAAACCCAGCTTTACACGTCTTATGCTTCGAGAGATGATCGCATCGCATCCCTGTTTGCCATACCAAAACAACGGATGGAGCAAATAAATAAATACGGGGGTTGTAAACAAGATTTAGTTCCGCGTCATTTTATAGGCCGGTCTTTTGGTGATCGGTATCACTTCCAAAAAGAAACAATGTAGGAGTTGGCTGTGTAGTTTTAAGAACGTATAAGGCACCCCAACTATTATATCCTTAATGTACCACCACTCGATACGCACTAGGCCAAATACATTAGCACGTGGGACTGAATTAAAAATGCAAATGTAAGAAACGGTAACGCCAACTCAAATAGATGACTCATTTATTTGACACATATACCTCGTATTCCCGTTTAGCCTATGGTACACATCAGTGGCGTCACTAGGGTTTTGTACTGAGGGGGCAACACGAACCATTTAGCCGAATGGCATGGAGGGAGAAACCTACACAAGCTAGGGGCTCAGGGGGCCAGCGGGGTCCGAGGCCCGGAAGCTGACGCATTTTTGCTATTTTACACAAATCAAGTCCAACATAGAACTAAATAATGGTAGACGGCGCTAGATGCTGCAACCTGTCATTCAGTGACCAGGCACCTTTAAGTGATTTTTCCGAGGAGGGGTGGGTGAAGATTCTCCCTCCAGTATAATCTGGTACAAGTTCTACACAGCTCCCTTAGCAATAACCAGAGAGAAGTAAGACATTTCAAAATGTCGTTGAAGTATGCTAATGCGCGTTTACGCAATGATCCGCAGTGTACAGCTTCTCACTCACCAGCTTTTACTTACTTAATGCTACGTGCGCTAGTTGCTTTTCGCCTTTAATGGCGCATATGGCTTTCGAGCCATCAATACCTAGTAACCATGGCAATGGTACAGATGGAGACCTTCTCCTCACGGCTCGAAACAAGAAGTATGATGTCCACAGCACGACGGTGTGGATTTATGACATCATGAAAACAATTCCTTCTGCAGTACAAAAACGATGGAATGTTTCTAAATCTAGTATTCACGGGTTT
The DNA here is from genome assembly GCA_023313725.1 of Lithobius niger. Taxonomy (NCBI): domain Eukaryota; kingdom Metazoa; phylum Arthropoda; class Chilopoda; order Lithobiomorpha; family Lithobiidae; genus Lithobius; species Lithobius niger. The sequence goes on along the minus strand of JAHWFP010093821.1, from coordinate 52,661 downwards.
GTTTTTGATTCGACAAACTCGAAATGGGTGCCATGTTGGATTTTTATTTGTCGTTGCGAGATGCTGTGTTTTCTACCCTCATTTGATTAACCCTAGAAGCTGTTCTTTGTGCGAAATAGCTTGAAATGACAATGCAGCAATGTTTAAAATTTTTTGTACTTCGTTCTTTACACTTGTTATTTATAATACATTTAATTATTTAAGTATCCCGCATTCCTTTAATAGAATACTGGAAACGCATCGCAGATAAACAACGACAGACTCCAAGCTTTAGCAAACGAGAAAGTCTAGCCGCGTGAATGGACTTCCGGCAGCAATGACTTAGGGCGCATTTGCGCAACGACTCAGCTTCGCCTTCTCACAGCTAGAAGCTAGAAATCATCTGAAATTCCAACATGCGGCTGTTTTAGCTATGTCGAATCGCAAACATCGAAATGAAAACAGTCTATATGCGAGTTCAGAAGTGACTGGGAAAATCGTTTAGTCAGGACGAAATCTTTATCATATTGTCACGGATTATAAAACTGCAAGCATTCACTCAAATGTTGTCGGATTTGGCTAATACAGGTAGTGTTGTTACCATGGCAACTACACATTTGCCACTGCGATTAAACTTCAGCTATGAGAATGCAAAGGCGAGTCGTTGTGGAAATGCGCCCTTACATAACTGAGCGAATCCAGTCGTCAACCTAGGGATGTTTGGGATCCGAATAGCCACTGGATTACCCCTTCCTACAACATACATAACTCGGCGAATCGTCATTTCACAAGGCTTTCCAGGGATGGTCGGGATGTGAACAGCTGCTGGAACTGCCCAGTCCTACAAATTACATAACTCGGCGAATCCACTCGTCAGCTATCACAAGAGGTGAACGGCTACTGGATTCCCCTTTCTACAAATTACGTAACCTCTCTCTAAATGCCCGAACATCGGTACGAAAAGGAAGTACGAACTTTTATAAGACATGTTCAATACTTACTTGGCAATGTTCGGGTTGTGAATAGCTTTCATCATGATATCTACACTCACAACCCACATTAACGCGAACTGGCATTACTGCAAGAAAGCCAACTGCAACCAGGGTAGTTCCTCCAGGCTCCAACTGAGCTAGAAGCTGTTCTACCTTTATCAATGGTCACAATGAAGGAAAATCTACTTGCGTTTCTGCCTTCATGCTAGAAATAATGCCAGCCACCAATAAAAAAAAGTAATCACAAGGTAAAAAGTTAACGAATTAAATACTGGCCATGCAAGACTGAATGATACTTCAATGTGAGAAAGAGAACACAACTGCTCACACCCGACCGGTACTCGGACCCTAGACATCATGCATACTAGGCCGGCAGCTTTAAAGACAGTGCATCATACATCTTATTACTTCATTATACAAATGACATCAACATGACTTCCTTCATTCTCAGTTTTCATAAATAATCAGATATATGCCAGTTCTTCCCATCACACAATTAAAGTTCTAACCAATACCACTAGAAAGTTAACTAGATACCTCATCTTGCCTCTTCCAAGCCTACGCGAAGCCCAAGCGGTAATTGAGGCTACTAATGCTTCTGGTAATGCTTTGTGTTCGAAACAGCTCAGAGGCAAAGCAACATGAGAGGTATTAGTGGCCACAACCACCGTCTGGGCTCACGTAGGTTTGGGAGACTTAAGATGCAACATCTAGTTAACTTTATAATCTATGCCAATACTTTCACGAACCAACATCTACCAGACTGCAGCAATCCATAAGATTAGGTTTACCCTGCGTGACCTATACAAAATTGGTCGATATTAATATTAAGGAGAGTATACAGCCTTAATATCAAACGTTTTAAATGGCAACAATAAACTCCTTTTCTTAGCAAGATTCAAACCCAGATTTTGAATCTAAGATTTAATGCGATTTGGGTTCAACATCGTCGAGCTAAAGTTTTGAAATCCCTTAAGTCTGCTTGGAACGTTAATGCACCGTTTAAGACACACGCATCGCAGATTTTCGAAAGGAGGGGGGGGCAACATTTTCAATGGGAGAGTAAATATAGGCAGGTACGATTCTTTTTGACCCCTGCAATCTTCAGGGGTCTAAATAAAAAAAAGGTGTCTAAAAAAAACCAGCTGCGACTGATCCATTACGAGTAAGTCCGCGCATAGGTTTGTTTTAGGCCTAATGGTTTGTCTTCATATTTATTTACCAAAACGGTATAAAAAAGAAAAGGGGACGGGGGGAGGGGAGCACGTGCCCAAAGTGCGGACACCCTTGCTTTCACAAAACAAACGTACGTTTTTTTTCTTTTTTCGTTTGGTTGTCTCATCCACCATGCTCATTGTTAAGCCAGTCTGGTTACGTGTGGCTCTATCTAGTCAAAACTAATAAAAGCCAACATCAAATTCCGAAACCATAAACATTCTCCCTAAAGACAGCTTTCTACAACGAAAACAAGACAAATCCTTCGTCTTCTCTTAAGCAGTTTACGTTGTTTTGGATGGAAAGAATGCAGTATTTATTCTCCACAGGCATAATGTTGTTACAACGAGGTTTTCCACTCAACTAGCCATCTGTCCCTGTACGCTAACTTCTTTGAAACTATAGGCATGTTTAGTGAGCCTTTAACCCAGAGAAAAACGAACCTCTTTATCAACAACACATCGCCGATTTAGCTTGAAAATCCGCAAGGAGTAGTCAAGTGCTAGTCTCTTCCCAGCTCCACCTTGATCAGGTCGATCATATCCCTTACTCTTCTGTTTGGCGTCGAGTTTTCAAACACGGACTTCATGAACAAACTTGGGTTTTTAGCTTGTAGTATCACAAACCCACGCGATGCAGGTGCATTTTAAAATAAAGCCTATAAAGCAAGTAGCAAGCAAAGTTGCAGTAATTAATAAGAATTTCACCATAATAATAAATATTTTCCTAAACAATAGTTAGCCATGACTAATTTCACGTACTTTTCATTGCACTGATTGGTTGGGCTATCAGTAAATTATGGCCAGTTTGTTAAGTGAAGTCTATGGACTACACATAAGCGAATAAAAATAAGTCAGTGCATGTGATGTGTTGCTACAAACAAATGACCACAGCCGAAGGAGCTAGCATCAAGAACTGCTGCAAACTATATGTTTACACACATTCAGTAAAAACAAATCCAGCTTACCTGCAAAGGTTCCAAAGCCATGTCCATGTTGTTGCTGTTGGATGCAAATTCGAGCCTATACGGAAGGTTCGAAGTTATCCGTAAAGCGAGCATCGGTAAAGGGCTCAGTCGACAAGAAACATACACACACGATCGGACGTCGATTTTACACAAAATACGCGCCAACGAAGTTTTACACACACTGCGTATCCAAGATGCACCGACTGCTACGGTTACGGTCACGATTTAACCATATGGAGCACCTTGCGTAAAGCATCACCTAAATTTGCAGGCTATACAAGGCGCGCACACACTCCACACATACAGCACATTGTCGTCGGATCCGTGCCGATGAAAAAGTGCCGTTTTTCCCAACACAGACCTGGCTGCTGGGCTGTGCTTTCATCCCGGGGTAATTTCCTTCTCTGGCAAAAGCTGCTAAGATCTTATTTGGGAGAGAGAGAAAAACGGGAATCTCTTTTCCTTGCTCTCCCCCCCCCCTTCTCTCCAATCCGCACTTCACTCCACCTGTGCTTGCTTATTTTGCCTCCCTGTTGCTCCAACTACAAAAACCAAAGAAAAATGCCCCCGTGCATTCTCTACCTAAATTCGGCTTCAAAATTAGGCTCCTTGCCGCACCTTTGTGTCTCCCGTTACTAAATTTGGATAGGAGCTCGTGGCTTTTGTAAACACGTCTCGGCAAGATGGATGGAATTATACCAGAGAAACATGGGTGCCACTCTGCATCTTGAACCACTTTTCCATGTATTAAGTAACACAAATTATTAGCTGTCATCTGGCGCTTAGTGAAAAAGAAAAGCTTGCATAAAGGTGACGCTGCGTTGAGGTGTAGGTTCTCAATGTGTGGAATAATTTATGCTTGGAGGGGAGGGGTGGATGTGGGGGTGCCACTCTTAATTCACTGCATGCAAGAAATGTGAATGAAGTGTGTCATATTTTATGAATTTAATGAACTTCAAATAAAGAATATTTGATGGTAAAGGATTAAGTCTGCATTAAAGACTGTCCTTGTGAGCACACAACTGCCCCAACTGGGACTCCAACCCAGGACTTCCCACTTACGGCTAGTAAGCAGGAAGTCCTGCAGTTCAAGTCCCAGTCGTGGCAGTTGTCTTTTCTTTCTTTCTTTCTCATATTAGTGTATTTGTATCCTCACAAGGCCAGTCTTTAATGCACGCGTTTAATGCGTCTTTACTGAAGTTTGTCGCTATGCAATATAATTTCCCCAGCTGTTGGTGACTATTGGTTAAACTGACAATATTTATACCTAAAAATGTCCCTTGTTGCACTCGGAAAAGCATCATATTTCAACGTATAGCTATTATTTCAACAATGTGTACCAATTCCAACATTGCACTAAACCTAAAATTATAAATACACTTGACCCCGTATCTATATTTTATATCCAACCGACTCCAATTACGTAGGGGTTCGATTAGAATATTCTCCGTATTGTAGCTAAGGAGATAATAGTTATAAAGCGTTTCCAAATCAAAACAAACTGATAACACTTCAAATTATAGTTCGTTTCGTTTTATAGTAAACTTTGTGTACCTGCACAGCTGTGAGTTCCGTGGGGGATATGAGCTCTAATGTTTTTTTTTAACGGTTTTGTTCAGTTAATAACCTTTGAACCGATTTCAACAATCAGTCGAAGGCAAACAACTGGTTGAAACGCCCCTTCAAAAAGTAACCAACACCTATCCAAGACCGAGGGTGATCTTCGCAGCCTCCTGTAGACCAAGGCTATTTTGTGCTTGAACTGCGACGTCGTAAGAACTTAAAACACGAATAAAAAACGTTCAATATATACAAACGTGATGAAATAAGCTAAATGTTAAACTTACGGAACATTAGAAAAAAACAATTTTAAAAATACAATGGCTACACATGGGTAAGTTTTTAAAAGCTAAATTATTACGACATGTAGTGCGACGAGAATTAACAATGGAGTGTACAAACTCGATCTTAGTTCCTGAGATAGGGTAGAAAGATGGTGAAGGTTTCTAATGAAGGTGCATGGCTTACCCATCCTACAAAAAATTCGTAAAACATAAAAAGCAAGCTTGTTTTCTTAATTTGTTCCCCTCACACACACACACACGACCATCAGCACTTTGAGGATGAGGATAATATCATTCTGATCTTGTACTTTGTGTTGAATAAACTTCATTTACTAACTTACATATCACTACATTATAAGGCTTTACTTTGTGATTATAAGCCTTCTAACTAAGGCTGCGCCGATTAATAATGGACTTACATAGGAATTGTTAGAAGTTCTTAACCGATTTCTCACTGAGAGACAATACTGGAATCCCGGCACCTTTATTTCGGTATTTCCAATAATAGTTCTGGTTTCAAATAGTGCTAAGTAGATTCTAATTCAAGGATTTCTTCAGGATTTTATTAAGATTCACCGTGAATGGATCGTTTGTTTCCCTGATTTGGCAAAATTATAATGACAAAGAGCACTTCCCTAAGTACCGGCCAGATTAAACCATTTCAATAAGAACTGTCATCACACTTCAATCGTTTTGGGAAGGGACTCAATGCTTCAGTGCTTGCATTGCCAAGGGAGTTGCTAAGTAGATTTAAGTTAAATTCGGGGCCAATAAATATGTTTATTTCTTAAATCGAGTGACTTGTTTCCTTGTTTTAGCTAAGAGGAGGTGACCTGTGTGACGACAGCTCTTGTTAACACCACTTGTTAACCATGTGTTAACACCACTTGTTAACCATGTTTACAAAAATAATTCCAGCGAAGAAAAACAGGAAGTTGGCCATCTTGATTCGGTAGAGAGCCAATGAGTCTGGTGCTTCATCAGTGATGTCACGATGAGGAATAGGTAAATATTAATCGCGTGTTTAGAACAATTAATTTGAGCACTTTGAGGATGAGTGCGACGCGTGCTCTTGTCTCCCAGATGGCCTTGTGATAAGAGATGGAATTCGAACTGACACCAGCAAATCGGAGTTGATTTGTTGGTGTCAGTTTCGAATTCCATCTCTTATCACAAGGCCATCTGGGAGACAAGCTGCAGTTTTCGCTTCTCAGTCCCAGCCAAAGGCTGAGTGGAGCTTCGGTTATGAACCCACTCCAATGCAACCATTGTAGCCGCATCACGAAATAACCACTCCATCAATTAACACCAGATTTTGTACGTTGATACCGGTACACCCAGAGGTGGTTTTAACACAGAAAATTTTAAATCGGACGTGTTGTTGAGAAATAGTCAAGATGAGAAAATACACAGGAGGTGTGAGCTGCTCACCTATTTGCTCTAGAGGTCGACCGAATTTCAGTTTCAATTTTTGGTTTCGGCCGAAACCGAATAACGAGTTTTTAGCAATAGCCAATTTCCGCGTAGTCTAACTAGGCCCAGGGGCACCGACATCCAGATCCTGCTTTATTCTGCCATGCCCACTAATAATAAATACATTTTTTGAAATCCATATTTAATCATATTTATAATGGCATCGTTGCACTGCAGGGAATTTATGCTTTAATTGCCTTTATTTACGTTTTCAATCCAGGCTTATACTCATTGAATCAAACTCTTTTCTGGTGCTCTGCATCTCCCTTACTAACACGAGTTAATCGTTTTAAAATTAAAAAAAAAAACTAGAAAAGCAGAAATAAAATGCAAACGACAGTCAGGAATTATTTACGCAAGATTGACATTTTTTTAGGTGTGGGGGTGAAGGACGCGCGTGGATTTGCTCAGTCTAGCGGCAGAAAAGAGGTAAACCGGTCTCTGCCTCCCAGTCTAGTCTATGTCTGTGAAAAACCATACACTCATGATTTAATGATTTTATCCTTACTTTTTGTCTAATTATTAAAAGTAATATTTTTAATGTTAGGTTTTGGTTCCGGTTTCGGTAGCGATTTCGGTTTCGGCCGAAAATGAAAAACTTGGGTTTCGGTCGACCACTAATTTGCTCACCAGTAGTTTCCGAAGCTCGAACATCTGCCGCATCGTTAGCAAATACCAAGATGGATGAACTGCGCGTTCAGAATTCTGCAGGAGTAATTCCCAACTGGTCTCCAAATCTGATGCTAACCAAGAAAAATTCTTCAAATTTGCGGGTGCTTTGTCCGCTGATAAACCAGAGTCGGAAAGCCGCTCGTCGCAAAAACCGTCAACGCCATCCAGCGACATGCTGCGAAAGCAAACGGACAAAGAAACAAGGTGCGATGACGCAACCGAAAAGATGAGCCATAACAATGTCTCCAGTGAAACACGGGTTGGTTCCATTCGCTCCGCTCCATTTTGTTGACAGTGAAACGCCTAGTTATAGAATTACGGGAGTGGCGTATTTCACCCCTATTAATTTAACAGATGAAAACTTTACACAGCTTAATTTTAACGTAAGTCATCCAGGAACGTAACTAACTACGATCACTCACTCGTTCTTCAACTGTCCGTATGGGATCGCTACCAAGAACGAGATCAGAACGAGATATTGGAACATGGTAATATTAACATGAGCACTCCAGCATCAAGCCTTGTGAAGCCTCCGTTATACCACTCCTGGAGTTAGCAATCATTGTTGTTCCTCCCAATATAATCCATCCATTCAAGTTGCCCACCTTTGGGCGCCGGTTCACCATAGGGATGTTTTTAAAGTCAGCGGCTTGCGAGTTGCTTGGAAGCGAGGCAAGCTTTCCCGTTTTTTAATTCAAGCCGCTTGCCGCTGAGAAACTTTTCCGTCGTTTTTAAAGTCAGAGGCTTGGCAGTCGCTGGCCAGCCAACTAAGCGAGGATAAAGGGTGCTGAGTTCGCTGAGCTTACGCAGCTAATATGGGGGCACGATGTGCGCATGCGCCACTGCCGCAGAGCAACAATCGGCAACAATCCTAATACATGCGATAAATCTACGTGATACATGAGTGATAAGTACGATGTTGAAAGCTGCCAGCAGTTCAATTACTTAGTCTTTACTTTCATCATCTGAAACGCTACTAATAATGCGATAAAACAGAGAAAAGAGATATAACAACTGCTTTTGTCATTGTCGGCCATGTTTGTGCTTAGTAAGCTACAAATAATGTCGTTTTTAATCTCAGCTTGAAAATGGGAAAAGCGGAGAAAGCCTAAACCAAGCAAACTCAGCGCTCAGCAAGCAAGCCGCTGACTTTAAAAACATCCCTCATTGCCATAGCATTGCCTATCTTCTAAACACAGCATCCACGTCCCAGATTCTCCGCCAACCAATAGGCTGATGTGGGTCACGTGATCTCGTTTTAGTTACGAAAATTCGCGGCGTTGCTGTGAAGTGTTGTTCCTTTTTTTTAATTTAGGGGTATTTTCTTTATATTACTCGAAGATTCTACGGTGCTATATCTAGGAGATGGAAAAGTGAAAAGGCACCTTTAAGCACACGTAATCCTCTAGTAACTAGCGCAATTACAATCAGATTTCTTCAAACAGCTGAAAACAAGATTTAATGCGATTTGGGTTCAACATCGTCGAGCTAAAGTTTTGAAATCCCTTAAGTCTGCTTTGAACGTTAATGCAGACGGGGGCGCAACATTTTCAATGGAAGAGTAAATACAGACAGGTATGATTCTTTTCGACCCCTGCAATCTTCAGAGATCTAAAAAAAAGGTGTCTAAAAAAAACCAGCTGCGACTGGTCCATTATGAGTCAGTCCGCGCATAGGTTTGTTTTAGGCCTAATGGTTTTTCTTCATATTTTACCAAAACGGCATAAAAAAGAAAAGGGGACGGGGGAGGGGAGCACGTGCCCCAAAGTCATCAAATTCCGCAAACCATAAACATTCTCCCTAAAGACTTTCTACAACGAAAACAAGACAAATCCTTCGTCTTCTCTTGAGCAGTTTACGTTGTTTTGGATTGAAAGAATGCTGTATTTATTCTCCACAGGCATAATGTTGTTACAGCGAGGTTTTCCACTCAAATAGCCATCTGTCCCTCACACTAACTTCTTTGAAACTACACAGCATGTTTAGTGAGCCTTCAATAATGACTCACGCAAAGGATATAGACCTGCATTAAATAAGGAATACGGTCCATTTTAAGATGCTCTAAGCACATAGGCCTTTAAAGTTGGATTGGTAAATTGCCACATTCGAAAGTTAACTGGAAAGCGCACCTTACTCCTTCCTAGCATACGCAGGGCACCTGGCGGTAGTTGGAGCTACTAATATCGCTCATATTGTTTTGCCGTCGTACTGCTTCGCGCGCAAAGCATTAGCAGAGGCGTTAGTAGCTGCAACTACCGCTAGGGCCCACCGTAGGCTTGGAAGAGATAAGATGCAATACCTAGTTATTACACTGCTTGTAAAAAGGCCGTCTCGGACAGCAGCTGCGGATTTCGGCACCTGACCGATCGATGAAATCTTATTTTATCGGGGCAATGCTGAGAGTCCTTAAAGGCGGGTTGCGACCAAACGAGAGTTGCAGATCTAGCCCTTCTAGTTCTCTCTAGCACTTGCTTGCACCGAGTGAAAAATGCACAGCTGCATTTCTTAACGAAACAAACAAGCCACGGCCTCCTTAATTATTGAGTAAAAATTTGGTACGCCCTCGTGCACCTGGGAGCAAGCTGTAAAAGATTAACGATAATACTGCCACAAGATGACGCCAAGGCAGATTCTTTATATTGTACCGTGGCGCCATCTAGTGGCAGTAATATCGTTAATCCTTACAGCTTGCTACCAGGTGCACGAGGACATACCAAATTTTACCTCCACGATTAAGGAGGCACGTGGCTTGTTTATTGCGTTTATAGAAATTTCTTTGTGCCTTTCTTTGTTTGCAGCAAGCAAGCGCTAGACAGAACTCGATAGCGCTACATGCAGCCGACTCTCATTTGTTGGCAACCTGCCTTTAATTCCCGGCACGAGCGAGAACTGGAGTGGCGCCAGGACGTAAGACACGCAGTTTATATCTCAGTCGGCCTTGGCTTAAGAAATAAAACTCGTACATCGCTTCATGATCGTTTAGACGCTACTGCTTGCGAATTAAAACGTGCTTCGACTCGTTGCAGCACAAGGGATATTTCTCACACATACATACTAGGAAAAAAACGAACACAGAATAGTTTTTAAAGTACGTTTTCCGCAAAATTCCCTAAATGGCGACTAGTATTAGAGCGATATAACTCGGGAACCGTAGCCTACAAATTAGAAACTTATACGGTTTGTGCCGTTAAGCTGAGAAACAATAATTGTTCCTGCAATAACACTCGGGTTAAAGAAAATTCCACAAGGCAGTAAATACACAAATTTGAAAAACCATGCATCGTGTAAGATGTACTGGCTGCGTGGCGAGTAGAAACCAGTAAACGGCGAGTGTTTTTTCGAACTACCAGCCACGTGTGACTGCTGCTGGATTGACATTCGATAGGGTTGTTCGAGTTCGTTCCACTTCAACGAAATCAATTTTTCCAGCACCGATTCGTAGCAGGGTTGGCAATGATTTAATCAAAATGATTAAATCATTGATTAAATCATCCAATAAAAATCATTGATTTCAATCATTTTAAAATTAAACTTAACATTAATGCAGAACTATAAGAAATATGCAAAATAAGATAAATAAGCAAAAACGTTTCCAGCAAGCTCTAACACTAGCTCACTATTTGCCTAAGGTTATGACTCCGTCTGTTATGTTATGTGTAGAGGGGTACGATTCTGGGATCAATTAATTGGGCTATCAAAATTATCCAAATATAGTTCCAGTGCTCATTAAATATTAAGCCAAACCATTCTCTCAATATATGTTGTCACTTGAATGTTGTCACTTGAATGGTGGACTTCGCAGTAGGACAAAGTGGACCAGGAGGTGATCGATGTAGCAGAACAGTTACACAATGAAACTACCTCCACTACACATGTAGAAAGGGTAATTTCATAGTTTGGACTGGTGCAATGCAAACTTCGAAATTGAGG
>JAHWFP010093821.1:0-22610 GCA_023313725.1 Lithobius niger | reverse complement strand
AATAAATAAATAAATATATTGTAGGATTGGCCTTTGGCGAATCTCATTAGATCTCATTCAAACGAGAACCGGAAGTTGGCTGGCGGCATGTTGGCATTGTTGACGTCGGCTAAGTGTTGGATGGAAGGCAGATTGCGAAGGTTTGTAATGCATTGTTTATAGTACAGTTGCCACCCCCTGGCTCCACGGTTCCACCACGGTCCCACCACGGTTCCACGGCGAAGGTAGTGTTTGATGAAGGTGGTACTGCTATTCGATGAGCACGGTTCCATGTTCCCCCGCTCTTCCACTTTCTGTCCTTCCCCGTACATGGTCTGTCTGTATGAATAGTTTCCATGTAGCCTGAGTAGTTGCTGTAATGTTGCATTACTTTTGTGTGGGGGTATGTGGCTTTGGGCCGAGGCTCCCGAATAAACAAATTCATTCATTCATTCCACCCCCTGTTTGATCCTATTACTTTAGGTATTAGGATCATGCTACAACGAGGGCGTTTGATTATCTACAGCTCTGGTAGGGTCGATTTCTTCAATACTACAAAATAGCTCGCGAAACAGTACGAGAGTTTCGCAAGATGTATCGGCAAGTCAGCGACCATTTAAATAAAATAAAACGCATATGACGTCACCGGCATGGTTCTCGCCATTCTACAGATTCTTTCATCTCATTGGCTGTTGATTTTGCTGGACCAATTGGATGAATCGACTGAAAGCTAGACTCACAAACAAATGACTATTCACCATCAAAGGTAAGCTGGACTGATCCAAACGTTTACACTGTCTCAGAATACATTAAAGACACATTGCACCAACAGAAATACGCAAGAATCTACCGTGGCGCCATCTACCAGCAGTGATATCGTTAACCTTTACAGCTTGCTCCCAGGTGCACGAGGACGTACTCAATAATTAAGGATGTGGCTTGATTTCTTTAAAAGAAATGGCGATGTGCATTCCTTCGCTTGATGCTCGCTACTGCTAGATGGTCCTAGATGGTCCTAGCTCCTGCATATTTTTATTCAGTGACAACCTGCCTTTAAGCTAGCTACCTAAATCAAGTCAATAAAGAGACTGATAATAAGCAATGTTTGTTTGTTGTATCATGCCAACAGACGGACAGCATCGTCACAAACAGGCATCGTAAATATCACTGGTTTGGTTTGGAAGCAGTGACGTCACCGACAGTGGCATCTTGGCTAATATATCCGTTTATGCTTTACGAGCGGAAATAGCTCTGCTGTAGCTTTGACGTGTTGCATCGACTGGACCGACCCAACAGTCAAACGTCCCCGAGTACAACTATGATCGGAAGCAGCAAGTTGGTGTGTTTACTGGAGTTTATTGGAGCCCATGCTGCAAAGCTAAGAGTCCTAGTAAAGGCTCGCTTTCTCCTTCGAGTGCCATTTTTGACTACACACTAATAACATTCTCGATAGCGACAAAATGTGATTAACCGACACCAAAGAATGTCCTTCATTTCAATTATGGCAACTATAAGAGGAAATCAGAAATTACACAAACAACAACAAAAAGAACAAGGGAAAAAACTTACATCCGCTGAAAAGGCTCTCTTCTTCCTGGCAACAAGATGCCCGTGACAAATATCCCCTTCGTAATGCCACGTCTTGGGGATCGATCCAGAACCATCCACCCAACGATAGCGCAGTACCACCCGACCCTCGGGGTCGCAATGGGTTGGCCCATTCCTTGACACGAAAGTCCCGTTGTATGTCGACGAAGTGACTCTAGCTTGTCGACCACAAAGTGCCAGAGGAGTCGGTTCACTACATTGTCTCATGTATATAAAGGACGAAACCACTCTCTTTGGGGTAGCAGATGTTGGTTGGACATAATCCACTTCCCGTGGAGGTGTCCACGAAAAATCAGAATTGCTCTCATCAGACGAGTCAACACTTTGGATTCGTCCACTGTAATAAGGGTAGGACACTCTTTTGACGGTTAAGACAGGACTTGAAGGAACGGAGCTGATGACTACTCGACCACCGAGGTCATCGTCGTCTTCGGACAAATAGCCGTTGTATTTAGTCGACGTGTCTACTGGTATCACGCTATTTCGACGCATTTTGCAGTCTTGTTGGCACAGTTTGTCTGTGGGTGAATATACCTTGGCGAAAAGTAACCAAGATGGTTTCAACTTGGAACAATAAAACTTGCAGATTACTATATTTACTGTATCAAATTATTCTTTTCTCTGATACTGGCTGACCTCAAACTTCTTATGTTGCTTGCATTCTTTAAAATATGAAAATCGTTAGTTTGACAACGGATAGAAGTAGAGAGGCCTTCTACCGCATAAAACAGGAGTGAGTTAAGAAATCAGAGCATTGAGGCAAAGTTTGCATAACACCGCATTCCGTCAACAAACAAAGTCTGATCTCAAACAAAGTCTGCTGTTCAGAAAAGTTAGAACGGCATACAATCTGCCAGGTACAGTATCGCTTGTGAACTCAAGTTGTTAAAAAGTAGAAAATTCTGTGGAACGTCTTACTGTCGGAAGACTGAAATATAGTAAGTTTGTTCACAACATGTACAGGTATGTTGTCTTTTTTGAAGGAAGCTGAGCTAATGCCGAAAATTCTGCGGAAAACCTTTTGTCTGAAGAATTCTGAGTATTGCACTTTAGCTTATGCACAAATTGCATAGGTATCTTGTCTGTTTTGAACGCACATATTTCACAAAATCTAGTATCGGAGAGCAATATTAACAAAACACTTTTACTTCTTTACAGCAGGTCCCGGGGAACAGCGCCAACGCAACACCACCTGACACCGAAAACCCGCTTGTACAACACCAGCTGCCAAGTTTCACCACCCACACAACCCAACAAAACTAAACATCACTCCACGATTTGCTTCAGACCTTCTGCGAAGCTAACGAACCTGCCAAAAATCCCTCCCTGATCCTTTTAACACTTTGAGGGGCTCACCGAATAAGAGCGCTGCTTCAAGACGTCAAAATTATACACGTCCAGACACGTTAGGTTTAAAAATGGGGGCATTCATGTCATCCAAATGTAAACCTGTCACTAATGTCGAGCACACTCAACTAAGTAATCACAGCGCACGGAGCTAAATGGCTCAAGATTGGCTTTTGGTAAGTGGTATTAGACAAGAGTCGCACTCGTGACCTGACGTGGATTCAAATTCGTTGCATGATTTGCAGTGAGGTTAAATTCAAATCTTTCGATAGATCTAACATTGAACAACAATACACGTTAGGTTTAAAAATGGCATGTCGCTAATGTTGACTAAGTAATCACAGACCCATTATACAAGAGTTACACTCACTCATCACCAAGGATTCCAATTTTCAGCCAATTTACAAGTTTAAGTCAAGTTTTTTGATTAAATCCTTTAAAATACGCCATACGCGCACTATCTTGCCGACATTACAACAACAAGCTACTGGAACACTTCGACGTTTCGAATTCAACGATGCATTAGCAGTTAGCACTCTAGTATAGTTAAGTGGTATCCAATTCCGGTTATGTAAACGCTCAACACGACATTGTGTCTTTGAACACCAAACCTAACACACAAAAAATCACAATTCACTCTTCTGCACAACCTGCTATCCCAAATGGCATGTGTCCTCTCCAATTCAGAGTTGTTGACTTTCACAAACAAGTCCTTTTTTGTCTTGCACTCACGAACTTTTTGTTGTTGTTCCTTTTTCTTTTCCCACTTTGTTTTTCAACAAAAGTATGGCATAAAAAGCAAGAAAGCTACCAGGTTGCTATGGGAGGCGAGGGTCAAGGTTAACAAGGCCCAGCTGCTTCTGCTGATGCGTCCAATTCCCAAGGGATAGAAATAAACCACGTCTTAAGTCGGGATGCATCCAAAACAATAACGGGTGTGATCGTACATACACAAGTCTGTCTGTGCGGCTGCTAGGTAGCCGGTTGCATGAGCATCGTGAAACGGAATATGCCAAACTCACACAGACAGGACGGCATGGACGGCTTCCAAGTCGGCTCTGACTATGCATTTCCCGGCCCAGGCTGAAGCCCGTTCACAAGTTTAAAGATATTTTTAAACCGCGGAGTTTGAGTTGCACTCGAAGTACATACAGCGAACAGCAGCGCAAAGTATTCTGGGCAGAAAGGTGAACGCTGCAAAATAACGACTTCCTCGGATAAACCACATGTGGTTTTTCGAGTTTTAACTGATACGACCCAAGGCGGAGGAGGCTCGTATGCATCTGTAGCTCTAACATTTTGCTATTCTAACTCTTTGGCAAATGTCTACACAAGGTTTTTTTTTTTTTTCGTTTGGACTGCATTCTTTTCTTCTTAGGAATGCACGCACGCACCACGTAAACAATGGTAAGATTTTCTAAGAAAATAGCTCGTAAGTCGCGGGCCGACGACGAGACCGTGTAAACTCGTAAAACAACACAAATGCACGCCGTTGAGCTCTTAAATTAGATTCCAGACGGGCATTTTTCTCTCTGAGCTAGCAGGAAATGGTACTAAATACAAAAAAAAAGTCACTAAAGAAATAAACTATATAACAGAACGCAGGAGGATAATTTCAGCAAGGGACAATTTCAGCAATTTCAATTTTACAGTTAAATTCTTGGTAATTTGCACCTAATTTTCGATACGGCCTCGCTTCGCTCCGCTATGAAGACACTCCAATGTAATCTTAGACCGCGCATCACATGAAAACCACAAGGACAATCCAAACCAAACTTTGCATGCAGTAGCACGGGAGTCCGGACAAGGTTTATCAAAAGAAAAATCCGGAATCGGACATGGAGTTGAGGAACCATCAGGGTGACAAAATGGACCAATAGCAAGAGCCAAAATCAAAACAACAACGAAACGCGAAGCCGTTTCTAATTGTTCAAGGAAAATCGGAAATCAGCCAACAGCGAAAATCATACACTAGAAATAACGCAGTTCAGTAAGCCACCTTTATGCACTTACGTTTCGTCGGAGTGGCATGACCCGGATTCGAACCGGCGATCCAGTTCGCCCCCAGATCACTTGCATAGCGCCTTAATCGCTATGGCCACATCCTCCACTATTTCCTTCATTATTTCCAGCGATTTATGTCTATTTATTTCTAATTGTGCAAGGCATCCGATTGTTAGAAAAGATTGATTGTTGATGATAAACAGGCGGCGTTAGGTGGTAATAAACCAAATTCAACATATTTTCACTTTTCGTCAACCGATTTGGACGTTTGAATACACCTTTTTCACGGTTTTTTCACCGCCTTTCCAATGGCGCAAACCCCAAGCAGCTGTCTCTTATTGTTTAGAAATTACGAGGCAAATCCGATCCGATCCGATTGGCAGCCAAACAGCAAAGAAAGTGGCGCCCGCTCGGTTATGTCGACAGTTACGTGGAACTGATGACGGCCCCAGTATATAGTAGGTGTCGGTCAGTCAGCTATACAGCTTCATGAAGGCCCAAGCGTCAAATGTTCAGTGGAAGGAACCACCATCGTATGAGTTGTTTTTTGCCGCAGGAGGGAGGAAACGGAATACCTGGTGGAAACCCTCCTGCAACAGGCGGGGAAACAACCGGAGAAAAACCCGTGCATATGCACTTCCCATCACCAGGATCGAATCCGGGTCTGCAAGAAGCCAGAGACGTACAGCTGGGACCAAGGCGCTTATCGAATCTGACGCCCCAGTGCTCGTAGCTACCCATGTACAGTTCCGGTCAAAAAAAAAAAAAAAACCCTTCGTTACTATACGGAAGAAGTTGCAAGATTAATGTATGTGACACTGAACGAAATGTTGATATCTCGAAAACTACTGGACAGAATTGAATGAAACAAAAACTGGGCTGCTTATTATGATATCAGCTATATTTCTATACGTATTACATGTAATCGTTAGTCGCCAAATATAATTGGCCGAGCGAGCAACACGAGTTGATAACTAATAATATATCTCATTAATTACTGGAAAGAATTGAATAAAACACAAAACTGGATTAATCGTTATGATATATGTTATATTTCTATATATATGACATGCCATATTCAGCAGAAAAATATACGCAATTCAGACTTTGTTTCATGAAAATCCTTCCACTGGTTTTCGAGATATCATCAGATATCATTAAATTTTTCTCGCTCGGCCAATTATTTTCAGTCAATTAAAGTAGTATTTAATAAGGGCAGAAATACAGTAGACAATCTAATAAGCAGTTCAGATTTTGTTTCATGAAAATCCGTCCAGTAGTTTTCGAGATAACTTAATTTCTGCATGGTTGTTATTACGACCCTCGATATAACGAAAGAGGGCTTTTTTTTTTTACCGGAACTGTAACTATGTTTTGGCCTGTTCAGCTACATTGTTATTCAGCAAAATTTAAGTATTGGGTATGCTTGCTGGTATTCCTCACTTGCCTTACGATCAAAGGCTGCAACAAATTCGGCGTATACCTCTCTAGAAGAGAGAAGTGTCTGTGGAGACATGCTTACATTAGTTAATCTTTTTAATAACGCCTTGTGGAGAACACTTGCACGTGAACAAAAAGCGACAAACGAAACGTCATTGCTACACATTACTGAAACCAAGGGTGAGAACCAACTGTGGAAAGTTCATCATCTCGTTTAGAGCCATTACACCTTGGAACTGCCTTCCGGTACACGTTATGAAGGCTGCATCGGTTGAAACCTTCAGGACACATTTTGATGAACTTTATAACCTCTATAGGAGACTTTTGTTTGCCTTCTGGGCTATATAAGTTTTACTTCTGGCCGTCATTCTGTTACGCTATGTTATGTTACTCGACCGAATAATGGTAATATTTGTTGGTATTCGGTTGAAAAACTGTTTAATACAGATTTATAATTTATTTTTATGTCGGACGTTTGGCTAAGCATTCTTCCTTTGATTTGTGACAAACTGGCTCTAACATTCCTAAAAAATATGGCTAATCGCATTTTTTTTTAAAGGGGGATTCCTACCTCGTTACCGTCTCGTGCGGCGGTTTGGTATGGCCTCTCGGACTTGGGGAACTAATATACCGTTAGGACTTATGCTCCACGTCACCCAGTGAGGGCGAGCGTTGCCATGTTGCTATGGCAACAGCGGGATCGCGAGGTATCAGCCACGCAGAAATTGCTGTCGTCATAGCCACATGTCACGGTTAACATTCGAATGTCTCTGCGTGCCAACTTATGCATGGGATATTGTAAATGCAGAAACCATATGTAGGATTTACAACAAAGGAATGAATTATGGTATATATGTACTGTAAATGTACTTCGTAAAAAGTATCTCGGAATATTGATGCGAAACTGGCGTCATGGGCGTCCTTTGAAAAGTACACTCCGCCTGCCTTATAACAGCCACGCGCCGATCGCCATCCTCGCATGTTAACATCACACCGTTTCGCGAGACTCTACGTAGTAATACAAGGCCAACTAAGATAGTAGTTGCGTTCCTCGCAGCTAGTATCTCAGTTGGTCTTCAGCGTAGTAGACGAAACATAAGAGTACAAAAATTGGGTCGGCAAAACCGTAACGATTTTCGTATTTTCACATCTCACTTTATAATTTTTAGGCTAGTACCTAACAATTTTTCTTCAGCGATCACTTGACATAAATAATTTTAATTTTTTACGCATTAGTCCTTCAGATTCCTGATCTCATGGTAATTTATTAGCAAACGATTAAATATTAGTACACCTTTGGGCATAAAAAATGATCGCACTGTTTCGAGGTTCAAGTGTCCGACAACAATGCAAACTTTTTTATTGTTGTAAATAAGAACATACGTCTGCGGCCCCGATTGGTACTTGGGTGGGTGACCTCCTGAGAATCCATTCCGGGTGTTGCAGACATAGGGCCTTAGGGCTTCGTCGGGCAGATGACCGGGTGCGGTTAACGCTCGCTAAAATCCTTTGACCCTTTTACGTCTGCGGCCTTGCAGTGCTGGAAACACCGGTTCTCGTCAGATCACCGAAGTTAAGCAGCATTGGCCCCGATTGGTAATTGGGTGGGTGACCTCCTGAGAATCCATTCCGGGTGTTGCAGACATAGGGCCTTACGGCTTCGTCGGGCAGATGACCGGGTGCGGTTAACGCTCGCTAAAAACCCTTTGACCCTTTGACCATACGTCGCTGAAGGCGGAAGGAATTCTCCATTGTTGATGCCAAAGAGTGGCATTGCTTAATGGCTTTGTTTAAAGCCCCAGTATAAGAAAACGATCATTTTTTATGCCCAAAAGTACATGCACACACACAGAAATTTCAGAAACATCGAGGTTATTGTAAGCGCGCAAAGGATTATATAATCGCAGGATGCTATTCAATTAGTTCCTTTTACACCACAGAAAATCTCCTAGACGGCACATTTTAAAACGGATTTTTAGCAAGGAGTTGACCAACGGTAAGTAAATAGAACTTTGGGGCCGTACTTGATGTGGAGGATCGGGGAAAATGGCATTGGGAGGAATGTGCCTTTAAAGCCTTCTACGAAATTTGCATATTTTATGAAGGGTAGGGGAAGGGGAGTTGTTGAAATGGCGATAGATTGGTTCGATAAAGATCGATAAATATAGGTAAAACTCGGGGTCGGTAATCGGGACCAGCGCAGCCTTACAAAATATGTCTATAGAGCAGTGACATTTGCCGCCATATTGGCACCAGATTGACACCAGTATGGGTTATGGAGGGCATAACTACAAGGTGCACTACATAAAAATGGAGGGACAACGAAAGAGCGGATTTCTTAGACTTACAATAACGTTGTTTTCTCCAACAACAAAAATCGCGTGTTTTAGGTCTAAGAAATCACTCTTCACAGCATCGGCTTCAGTATGACGCCCTTCTGTTTCTCTCTGCAGTGCCCCTTGCAGCTAACCCTTTAAGGCTCCAGCATAGAGTTATATACACTAATACTACGTCGTGTCACTGCTCTATAAGCAGACTTTGGAGGTTTGGAGGTATACATGCCTATGGCCCGATATATGTGAGTGGCCGCTGAAGATAAGCAAGTATTTTTTTGTTGTTAGTTTTTAAGAAGCTTTTCCAGTTTAACTTCTTTTCCTTGTTTTTTGCATTGAAACCCATCTAGGATTATTTTAACAAACAGACATAAACACAGGCTTTCGTTCTGGCCTTAGCAATGTTTAAACATTGTGGCCGAGGCTTGTAATTAGATTGCGTAATTTCCAGGGCTGCTAGCCTCGCTTGCTACGGCCCCAATCAACTCCCAACTAACCAGTACTGTATGTTCAATTCATTTGTATTCATTTTCAAATATTGTTTCTGGGAACCGAATGGGGTCAGTAAAGCTCAGGTAAGTTATTAGGGGCTTGGTTTCCAAGCCAAACGGACGCAATAATGAACTGCGACACCGACCAAAGTACGTGCACATGGAATTTAACAAACGGCCCCCTCTGAACGCTCAAAGACGATCATTTTGGCATACAACAGGCGACGAACGACGGACTTGTGAGAGAGTTGTCGTTAATGGATGGATGACGCATGTAAGAATGCAATGAAAAAACAAGAGACATCATATTATGATAACGGAGCAAGAACTATAATTTGATTTAATTTAATCGAATTAATTTAATGAATGATGTGTTAACAGAGGCATTAGCTTGATTTCGGTATTCAGATAAAAAGAGATTTAACAGTGATCATGGGCTACGGTGATGTCATATGTGTTCATGCAACGATTTCGTACCAGTTGTGTCGGAATTTATCGACAGTTGCATCGACAGTTATTTTGTAGCATATCCGTTGTAGCCATGACAGCAGCTTCGTCGTTCTGGATTCTATTTTGTTTTTGCAAGTTTGCAGTTTCCAGCTTGTTTATTTCCATTCATCATTTCCCTGATCTGTCTGACGAAAGTGCTTAAGTAATACCCTTTAAGTGCACCAGACCCTATAGTGTCCACGGCCTATCTTGAGTTCGCCCCAGAACGAATACAGATAATCGATTGTATGTTTTCGATAGCATAGCACCTTGTTGATATCCTAGATAGTCACAAAAACAATGGCGGCCGTCGATTAAAGCCGCTCCCTCCAGGAAGATGTAGCCGCTCGAAAATACCTGTAGTTATTTTACGAAGCCTTTAGTGTCACCAGACGTTTGGGTGTCGTGATTTACATTCTTTTTTATTGTTTGGTCAACTGGTATTAATCCAAAAGGGTTGTTTGCCCTGAAAATCCCCCAGTTTCAAAATGTTTCTGGACATCAGGATGTTCACTAGAGAGGTTGTGCAGTTGTGCATAATAAACAGGCAGGACCCATACGTAGTTCAAGTGGTCGTACGCAAAGCACCAGGGAACCATTGCACGAATTGCAGTTACATGCAGGCTCCAATCTCCTTCCCTACTAGTAGGTCTAATGAGGGACATTAAAATCTCACTATATCAATGAAAGATATCTAGAAACCATATAGTGCTCCACTGTCAATCCTAAGAAAGTTAAGATACTTATCAAACAGTTTGGACACGCATTGAAATGAACTGCTGCATAGTATCATTTCCCGGTCGCTGTACTTGACGCGAAAATCCGTTACCGCAAAATGAATTAGAACGACAAATAAGCGCCAATTCAGTTCTCCGTAGAGCATATTCGCGACAATTTCTACTCACGTTAGTTGGTTTGTCATTAAGTAATTCCTAATCCCATCTTTTCCAAACCTGTAGGCCCACCTACTTTTCTGGTGACAATAAAAAAGGTTTTCAGGGAAGCAGGGGGAATACATTTTGTTAATTGAAGCAACAATTTTCATTTCTCAGATGGCTATTTTCTGGAACATATAATCAAGTATTTTTGTCATAATAATAATAATAATAATAATAATAATAATAATAATAATAATAATTCATACGTCGTGCAAAAAAAAAAAATCACGACAGGACAGGGCAGGGCCGATAAAAGGTCACTTACGCCCGCCCACAAAATTTAAAAGAATGATGAAACGACAAAAGATGGTTTTTCAAATAAAATTGCCCCAAAAGACCCGCCAAACTAATGTAATGAGTAATGGGTATAAGACAGGAGATGGATATTTAACTTTGATAGTTTTGCCTTAAAAGATGCAACACTGGTGGCCGTTACCACATGATTCGGCAAAGAGTTCCAGGCCTTCACAACCCTAAACGAAAAAAAACTGGCGCCGACATGTCGTGGAGAAACTCCTCTCCACCAGTTTCAACGAGTGCCCCCTAGTCACACTATCTTTTCGAAGCTCAAAAAAATACCCGTAATTAAAATCCACCATGTTATGAAGTATCAGAAAGGTCAGTGTTAAATCAATTTTGAGCCTGCGCAACTCCAGAGTGTCAGCCCCCAACAATCGCAGACGTTCCTTATATGTACAATTTGATAAACCTCGCAGCCTCTTCGTAAATGATCGCTGGACCGACTCAAACAGATTTATGTCCTTTACAAGATTTGGTGACCAGACCTGAGAGGCGTATTCCAGGATGGGTCTAACAAAAACGCAGAAAGCCCAGAAAAGCGTCTTGCGATCCCCAGACGAGAAGCATCGACGGACAATGGCAGATCTATGTCGGGCTGATTTGACAATTTGAGCACAATGTGTAGACCACTTTAAGCTGCCACAAAACCACACACCAAGATCTTTGCATGTCAACTCATGTTTTAGTCTCTGATCCCACATGGAACACCTTACATTTATCGCCCGCAAGAGCTAGTTGCCAAACATTCGCCCAGCATTCTAGTGAATGCAGGGAATCGCGCAATTTCTCATGGTCGACCTGGTCAATAATGTGACGATACAGCTTGATGTCATCCGCAAACTTTGGCATACATGTGCCATTTCCATTAGAATGCAGATCCGAGATGTAGAGGGAGAATAGTAGTGGGCCCAAAACCGACCCCTGGGGCACCCCGCTAGTGACCTCTCTTGGCGGTGCTTCAGACTTACCCACACGCACCACCTGGGTTCTACCCTCAAGAAAATCGCCAATCCACCTCAAGAGGACACCTCCAATACGCAAATTTGAGAGCTTTAAACACAGTTTACTATGGGACACCGAGTCAAATGCCTTAGCATAATCTGTAAGAATGACGTCGGTGGATATCCCTGCATCACAATGCATCCACCAATCATCGAGACTGACCAGCAACTGAAGTGTAGTCGATCTACCAGCCCGAAACCCAAATTGGTCATTATCCAAGAGATCCTCACGTCTGAGGTAAGATATAATTTTGTCACGCACAATCCTCTCCAATATCTTGCAGGGAACACATGTCAACGAAACTGGTCTATAATTGCCTGGTAGGGCTGCATTCCCCTTCTTAAAGATTGGAATGACAGTTGCAGTCTTCCACATCTTAGGCAATTTACCTGTTTTCAAGGATTTATTGAAAATCTTCTTTAGCGGATACGTTATCTCATTAGCTATTTGCTTATATAAAAAAGCTGATAAGCCATCAGGGCCCACAGCTTTGCTGTTTTTTGCCTGGGAAAGGGCAGAGGCAATCATACTATTATCGACTGCCACACTGCAAAATTTATGTGCCACGGCAATGTTAGAAGCCGGTTGAATGCCATTGTCATTGGTAAAATTTGCCATATCTCATATCTCACGTTCTAATAACGGTGTAATAATTTCCAGCGTATCATTGGAAAGGTTATTTTTTTCTACAGAGTAAAGTCTTCTACAGATATTTTCGTTTATTTTGGCCACTTTTTCCTAATTATTGTGTTGGTTGGCTGAACAAAATTGCAAAATATATTCTTTTTGACCTTGAACATTAACTTCAAGGTCAAACTTTGTACCAGAGAATATATGCGTTCGTTTTAGCCTAACAACCTGCCGATTACCTGGTGTCAATAGCTCAATTTGTTTACAAGATACAATGTTTTAAAGAAATTACAATGTCGGCCATTTTCAATCTCAGCCACGGCCATCAGCTACCACTTCCGGTTGGCTATCATGGCTAAAAATCATGTGGAGAAGTAGTACTTTCTGAAAATCAATGGTAGCTTTAGTCCTCTTTGAGTGATACCAATATTTGGTCTGGCTCATGGACTAATTGTGTTTCTTTAATTTTTATCATCAGGAAACCTGGTCCAGTAATGCGTCGATTTTGTTAGTATGGCTACAATATTTAAATTAAAATTGTGCGTTAATTTACGAGTATTCGGCAGAGATCAGCATTCGGTCAAATAATTTGGTATTCCAGATTCGGTAGTTCAAATACTGTATTCGGTTATGTATTCGGTACTGGAAAAATTTCGTATTCGATGCATATTTTTATTTTTTTTTTTTGCTGTAAAAAAATGGTTATCGAGATACATTGATGATATCAAGAATTTGTAGGGTTGGAGAGGAGAATTTGTGACTGAGACCCCTTCTGAAACGTTTTAGACTCATTCCTATTAGTTCCGTCTAAGTTTATAGAGGGCGCCACGAGTTTTAATGGGAATTTCCACTCAGTTTTCAGCTTAAAATTATTTAGTTAGCTTAGTTGTAAATTAGTTTACTTTAGATTTGGGCTGAAAAATGAGCAGAAATTACCAGATGAAACGCGTGGCGCCCTCTGAAAACTCGGACGGAACTAATAGGAATGAATGTAGCACGTTTCAATAGGGACTTTTTAGAATTACAAATTCTCCACCCCAACCGTATAAATTCTTTATATTAATTAACCCTAGTTGCTTCAAGATTGTCTACAAAGAGAAAGTTAGTAATGAAAAAAGAAATGTGTTGTTCATGGCAGGCTTTTTTAAAGTTACGCTGAAGCTTAATACTTCAAAGTTTCGTGCAAACTTGAGATTTTTACAAAGCGGTTGACCTTAAAGTTTGGAACTACCCAGTAATTACTGAAGAATTACGGCTTATATAGTAGCCTATTAACTGAAAAATACTTGAAAAGCAACTCTTGTGCTGCACGAGGCATGAATAAAAATCTCTATTAAAACGGCGCAACATCTAAAAGAAATTAACAAGCTCAAAACCGGAATGGCTTAGCACGCTAAAAACCAGAAACTACAGCTTGTGTGGGGCTCCATTTTACTGAATGTTATACACCTACATTTAGGCCTATTTATGGCAGTTGATCGCTTAAAATTAAGCTGCTCTCACCCATAGAGATCTCTAGACAGATTATTTCGCTCAGGGAGCTTGGATTAAACGTAGCCATCATAGGGTGGGCCCACTTACTATTACGCTTTACCGCGAGAAACCATGCGAGATTTGGGGAGCTGCTTCAAACGCGTCTGACGTCTCTGCTCCCATTTCGCGCCATTTTACTGATTCTTCCATCTCATTGGCTTTTGATTTTGCTGGAGAATCGACACAAAACTGGACTAACAAACGAACGAGTACTCATCATCAAACGTTAGCATGACCGCTCCAATTGTTTAAATTGTTTTAAGTGTGAGTTAGACGATGGCGGTCGGCAACAATAAGGTGAAACTTTCGCTGTTAGCGAAAGTCTTAGCGTTAGCGAAAGTCTTACCGCATTGTTGGCGAACTCCATCGTCTAACATATTTGTACAACAACGAATTGAATCTTTAACGAACGAGCCATTGTTGCAATAAAGCGACAGTGTTAGCGCGTTGTTGCCGAACCATCGTCGAACATATTTGTATAACGACGGTTGGCATTGTTAGTAACCGAGCCATTATTGTGATAGCATAACAAGCCATTGTTGGCGGGAATGTTCTTTGCTCCTCTCCGTTTTTAAAACTCAATAACTGCAATAAATGCATTTGATTTGTTTATTTTAACGCATTTTAACTCTTTTCTTCAGGTCTTTCTTCAGCTGCAATAAATGTATTACTTTGAAAACATTGATATGTATTCGAATATTCGTTCATTAAGAGCATATTCGAATAGGATATTTTCTATTCGAATATTCGGGGAAAAAATTCAAAGTCGTTTTACGTTTTTTTTTTTAATTTTATTTTTAGAGTTAGTTTTAAACTTTTTCTGTTGGCTTCTCGAGTCCCAGTCAGTCCGCACTGTTTATTTCTGTTCCCCTTTCCCTCCCAACCAATTTGTAGTGGGAATGATCCAAGCATTTTGGATTGCTCGCTTGTAACTGCGATGGCAGATGGCGTTGGCGTACGTGTTATATGGAAGACTCAATATTTCGTTTAAATACCTACTAAAAACCGATGCATTTGACGCAATATCAAGGATATTGTGAAAAATTGTTGATATCCCCTATTGTTTTTGCAAATGCTATACGGGTAGCAAAGCAGTATGTTGTCATACGACTGGACGGCACCACATTATCAACGGAGTTACGCGCAGCATTCCTGTTGCTGCTGGAGCTTCGATGAGGCTCTCGGACGTAAATAACTTTTTTTACACGGGCCGACCGGATCGTAGGCGTCTTTCGGGTCTCAAGCGTCGTTCGGATCACGGGTTTCAGTTGCCCGGATAAATTTTTACGTGCGGGCTTCTGATGTTATGTATTAGCCGCAGCGAGCGCGACAGTGCGAGCGAGGCACGAAATTTGGAAAAATACGGGAAAATTGAAAGTCGTCATTTTCTTGGGATCCAAAGGGTCCGTGCAAAAAAGTTATAAGCCTCCCGGACGGGACTTACCTTGGCGACAGCCATTATACGATCATTAGGTGTCCATGGAGCTTCAGGTGTCCATGGAGCTTCAGAGATGTTATCTAGATGTAGAGTCGGATCCTGTGTGATAACTGTCAAGACCAACAACAAAGGGAGATCAACGTGAACCTGAAAACAATCCAACCGATTTCAATAACCTCACAGGTAGGAAAGTTGTTTGAACGTATCCTTGTCGACCATCTCGAGCGGTACTTGGAAACCAGTTCTTTATTGGATTCCACTCGGCATGGTTTCCGTAAGGTACACTCATAGGTGACAAATTTAATTTATTATTACGATTGTGTTTTCTGTGTTGACAACCAGGAACCAATTGATCAAGTTCACTTCGGCCTACAAAACCCATTTGTTGAAATTGATTTTTTTTATTCTTGATCGTGCGTTGTTACGGGAGGTTGGAATTGTTTGTCCCATCGGGAGATGGATTAGTGATTTTGGTAAAAACCGTACACAAGCAGCAGTCGTGGAGTAGGCAGAGAAAACTGGAGACGTTGGAGTACGGCCTCCCACAGGGATCCGTTCTTGCACCCATGCTTTTCTTTTTGGTTATTAAAGGTTTTGCTCTTGACAACAATGTACACAATAGTAAATTTAGTGATGCAAAATTATCCCTCTCGGTCCGAGATAACATTACCAAATTAGTAAACCATAACACAAAAATAAAATGCTTTGCGTTCTGCAGTTTTAGTAACAGTGACCTTCGGGGGGGTTTCTGCATGACTAAATGGGAACGAAGAAAGCAAACCAAAAAAATTCTCAATTTTGCTGACGTAACGGCTAATTATTTATAGACATAAAATTCCTTAAGAAAAAGGTATAGCGGAATATACGGTGTGCTGACTATTTGTATGTTCACAGTCCAAAGGTACATAACAAAACAGTAAAGGGGATGCGCTGATTGAGTGAGCGATTGTTAGCCAGTGTCTGCAAAAATGGGATTTGGAGAAACTTAAGCATGTGAATAATGGTCGTACAATAAACTAAGCCGTGTCAATTTGGCTAATTTAACGGCTAATTGGCAATGGTAAATTTGAAAATTATCAATGTGAAAATGTATAGATATAAAATTCCTCCAGAACAAAAGGTACAGATGAAGATAAGACGGTGTAACCTTTTGTATTTTTTTGTTTTGTTTTTTTCAGCAAAACGAGCACCATGGTCGAATTATACTGAAATGAAACCTTTCTACTCAGTAATTATATAAATCAAAGCTTTACTCGTCGCTGAATGGCCACTGATAAACAAACCACAGATCTATACAGTTTATCTCCGAAGCGGTTTGCTTTCATTCTCGTTATGACCATATTAGGGAAATGACGTCATCTTCGTGAATCGCCGGACTTTTACGGAAACACCAACCTGCTTCATGATGGGATTTACGGAAACACCAACCTGCTTCATGATGGGATTTGGAGCTCTACAGTTTTAACTTCATTTACGAGATGCGTGAAAATGTGCTTCGGGCCTACTTAATACGAAATCAGGCTTCCGACCAACCTGGAAAACGTGGAAAACTCAGGAAATTTAAACTACGTTTGAAACTCAGGGAGAACTCGGGGAATTGTCAAGATTTTTTCCAGAACACCTGGAAAAGTCAGAGGAAAAAATAAGATTTTAAATAATGCTTTTCTCTCTAAAAGCTTCAGCTTTTTTTAACACAAAACTGGTAAAAGGTGTGAAAAAAAATCCTTCCTAAAATTACGTTAAATAGCCTGGAAAATGACTTCATCTGCTCTGGAAAACCTGGAAAACTCAGGAAAATTGATTTTAGTATTTTGGTGGGAGCCCTGGAAATACTAACGCTGAAGCAAACGAAATGGATAACGACATGAATGTGATGGGGGATAGTATCTCTAAGCCAAACAGACGAAAACATCAAAAACGTCGTAAAACTAAACATCGTAAATCGAAATCGGAAACCGAAACCGCAAACCAGAATTACTTCGGAGAATAGATTTTTTTGGAAAGAAAACAAAAATTCTCACACCGAATGTCACCCGTGCTTTTAAGAAAATCGATAATTTTTCATTGCGTTTTAGCGTTCAACTCCTTTCCGGAAAATTTTAACTTGACCTTAGGACTCAGGGGAAATTAAATCTGGAAAGGAATTTCGTGCTAAAACACACAAGTTGTCGATTTTATAGAACCTGGGGGTATTATAGCCCAAATTCCATTCTATTCTTTTGTCACTCACACTCCTAATTATCAAGTTTGTACAAGGCATCTTCCACGGTCAGACCAACTTGTCAACCTTGATGCGTAACGCGATTAGCATGCTGTCGATACGTCGCCGTACCTACCAAATGTATGTTTAAAATATACCTCCCCTCCCCCCTTCCCCAATCGCTCCCACAAAAAAAAGTCACTTTGAAAGTAATAAGCATAATCTTTTGTCCTTTTTATAGACCACGTACTAGCCTCTAATGACAGGTTATCAGTGTCGACAGGCATTCATTCATCTGATTGGGCATGTGACCTTTAACAATAAACCATGAATTGATTTTCCGGATGATAAATTTTTCTCCGTCGGTTTTTTTTTCGTTCGGAATATTACTACGTGGTTGATTTTGACGGCGATAATCACAGGGTGTTTGTCGAATTATTACTTCAATTTTTAAAAAAAGGGCTGTCGCTGCGGGATTTTTTTTTCAAGGGGCGGTTTTTCGTGCCTGAAGGCATTACCTCCTGCCGTGCTATTGCCCACGAGTCGATTCATCCTATAAAAAAAAAACTAACGTACCCACCTTAGGACACAAAGTTAGCAGGAATAAATTCTGGAAGAGATGAGATTTGTGAGCCACCGTGTTTGCGTTGGTAACACTCCCATAATTCGTATGGGCATAAATGTTCTTCTAACTTATGAAGAACTTTACTTACCGTAAATTCCTATTAAACGCCCATGGGCAGTTAAAAATTTAATACGATAAAAAAAAAAGGGGGGGGGGGGGGGGGCCGAAACAAGTTATAATTCGAATCTTAGGTTGGCTGCAAACCAAAGTAGACATTTGTCTCGCGACGAGACTTTGCGACACAAATGTCTAATTTGGTGTGCAAACAGCCTCGTGCGTAGCGGGTATGCAGATGGAAGGAGCTTAACCTTGGTTTCGTGAGACACCTAAGGGTGGCCGAACACCAAAGTCGACAAAACGTCGTTGCAAGACGAGACGTCGCATCTGGTGGAGAGACCCCCGTCACAAGAAACTAGAAGGAGCTTCGCTTTGTTGTCGTGAGACGCCTAAAGACGTCTCGCGGCAACGTCGCATCCGATGTGTGGCGCTCAGCTCATTCCAATGGTTTTGGAGATGTCCGCAACATGCTGAAACAGGTTTCGACAAAATGTCCTGTCGTACGACGTTTTGTCGACTTTGGTGTGCGACCACCCTAGAGAAATCTCGCCACAATGTCGTATCCGGTGTGTGGCGCTCAGCTCATTGCTATGGTTGTGGAGACGTCTACAACAAATGAGACGGGTTTCGACAAAATAGCCTGTCGTGAGACCAAACTAGACAAATGTCTCGCGAAGAAACGTTGTGAGACAAAACGTCGCATCTGGTGGAGAAACCCCACCAGACAAAACTAGGATCTTCGCTTTGTTGTCGTGAGACGCCTAAAGACATCTCGCGACAGTGTCGCATCTGTGTGTGGGGCTCGGCTCAGCTCATTGCTATGGTTTAGGAGACGTCTGCATAACGTTTGAGACAGGTTTTGACAAAATGTTGTTCTGTCGTACAACTAAACGTCTAAATTGGTGTGCGGCCAGCCTCGTGCGTAGCGCGTGTGCAGATAGAAGGAGCTTCGGATTATTGTTGTTGAAACGCCTAAAGGACGTTGAGACAGGTTTCGACAAAATGTCCTGTCGTGTGACCAAATGTCGCATTTGGTGTGCGGCTAGTCTCAATTTTATCCGAGGAATGTGTTTAGGCCTAACTCCACCGCAGAAAATTCGGAGTTACTAAGTAAACGAAGGCTGTCCGCACACCAAATTAGACAAATGCATCGCGAGACAAAATGTCACATCTGGTGGAGAGACCCCACCAGGCGTAACTAGAAGAAGATTCGTTTTGTTGCTGTGAGATGCCTAAATACGCCTAAAGACGTTTCGCGACAGTGTCGCATCCGATGTGTGGCGCGCAGCTCATTGCTATAATTTTGGAGACGTCTGCAGCACGTTGAGACAGGTTACAATAAAAAGTTCTGTCGTGCGACGAAACGTCTAATTTGGTGTGCGGCCACCGTAATCAACTTCTGAAACAACTTCAGGCAATTAATTTGTATAATTGAATAAAAGCTGCTTCGCAATTTTTTTTAGCTGACAAAATTGATTTGACGTGATAATTGGATTATTTTTCCTGGTATAGAGCTAGCGAAGTCATCGTATAGATAAGAAATGAAAAATTTCAGTAACATGCATGAGGGGGGGGGGGGTCAATTCATTGTGTTGTTGGTTTCGCCTACAGGCAATAGCCGGTGCTAGTAAGGGTCAGTCTAGGGTCTCGGTGTTAAAACTCTTTACTTTCAGAACTCAGAATTGCATCAACAGCGAACATTTTAAAACCAAATTTGGAATCTAACCTCGACTCGTCAAGACCTGTCTACAGTCCACAAATTTTGAAATTCGGCTCAGCTAAATCCAAGATCCAGAGATGGACCAAATAGACAACTTCTTGTTGTTGTTCTTCTTCTTCTTTTGGGTATGTCACCTTACACCACCTAAAATCATGGAAATAGGCTCAAACCATAACTTCCTATGTGACCATTTGCCCTTTCAAGGTTATTTTAAGAAATAGTTATAAAAAACAAAAGCCATCACGTACCAACTGAAACAATGCTATTTTGCTGATTAAAACACACATTTCTTCCAACTGCAATCAAATTCTCTCAACATACAATTATGTCGGTGTAGATAACATTCCTGTTAAGGTTCCTGAATACTGTTCGGTACACTCACAATTCCTACTTGTTAAACGTTAATGCTTATTGGTGCTTAACGTAGCATTCTGTGCAGGAGCAGTTCCTAATGTTGCCCGTAAGAATGGTGCCTCACATTCATTTCAGTGTAGATACAAATCCTACACCAGAGCGTTTATAAATTGCTGCAACCTGTTCGGTGTAGATAGGAATACTATTATCCCCGGATGGATGTGCTGTGTTTCTACATATGCCTGCTACTGGGAAAATTCAGATTTCTTTCAGATTTTGATCATAGACAAGCCAGCTATTAAATCATATCAAATGAAACAATGAGTTGTTGTATCAGGCCGCTGTATCAGGTCTTGAAATGTGGGTGCTATTTTGAAATTATGCCTATTATCGTCTGATTTCCTTCAAATTTAGAACGGAGACGAAACAGTTGATACCAAGTGAAAGAGTGAAGTGCCATCCACACTAGTAATCATCATGAAATCAGGCGGCCATTTTGAAATTATGCTTAATTATGGTTCGATTTCCTTCTAATTAAGAACACAGATGCCATTTTGTGATACCAATTGAAAGAATGAATTGCCATCGTCAATAGTAATAATAACTTGAAATCGGGCAGCATTTTGAAAATATGCTTATTATCGTCGGATTTCCTGTAAATTTAGAACAAGAATGTTATAGTCGATGCCATTGAAACAATGAATGTACCATCGTCGGTAGCAATCTCCAATGGTCTCCTTCTTGAAATGAGGTGGCCAGTATTGCTTATTATTGTGCGAATTCCTTCAAATTTGTAACGGTGAAGAAATAGTTGATACCAAGTGAAACAGTGAATGTGTCATCGTCACTAGTGATTGCTAATGGCCGCCATCTTGATATCAGGTTGCCATTTTGAAATTATGCTTGTTATCGTGCGATTTGCCTTAAATTAAGAACGTAGATACTGCTTTGTGATACCAATTGAAGCAATGCCATCGTCAATAATAACAGCTAATGGCCGCCATCTTGAAATTAGGCAGAAATATGAAGTTACGCTTATTATCTGATTTCCTACAACTTTAGAACGGAGACGAAATAGGTGACACCAAGTAAAACTGAATGTTCAATCCAATGGCCGCCATCTTGAAATCGGGTGGCCATTTTGAAATTATGCTTATTATCATCCGATTTCCTTCAAATTAAGAAGGTAGGCACTTTTTTGTGACAGCTTACCAATTGACACAATGAATGTGCCATTATCAATTGTGATTTCTAATGGCAGCTGTCTTGAAATCAGACGGCCATAATGAAATTATGCTTATTATCGTATGGTTTCCTTCAAACTTAGAATGTAGACGCTATTTTGTGATACCAGTTGACACAATGAAAGTGCCATCATCACTTGTAATCTCTGATGGCCGCCATCTTGAAATCAGATGGCCATAATGAAATTAATGCTTGTTATCGTATGGTTTCCTTCAAATTTAGAACGTTGACACCGCCAACGTTGACACCGCCATTCTTAATCTGTAATGCCCGTCATCTTGCAGCAGGTGGCCATTTTGAAATTATGTTTATCATTGCTCCGTTTCCTTTAAACAAAAAAAATTTAAAAAGTGAAGTAAAAAATAAAAATACTCCGTCTCTAGGTTGGGTGAATTGTGCGTTCTTCTCGTTGCATGTCGCACTGTCAATTGCACTGTTTACTTGTTTAGCGGCAATAATTCTCTAAGTAACACGTATTAATAAACAGAAACAGAACATTTAATGTTAAGAGTAATGGTCTAAAAGTCAAAACCTAGAAGGCACACGGACAAGCTTTGACAATACGGGTGTAAAATTTTGTCAGTAACAGACTGGTAAGCATTATACCACGCACCATGGCTGTTTGCTGTGACGTGCATATCACGTGACTGGGCTAGTCCAATCAGACGGCCAAACAGCCGTTGTTCTCGTTCGTCATTGGCTAACTCATGGTGACGTCACGGCAAACAGCCATTGCGCATGGTTTAGACCCTTACTACCAGGTGGCGAGCTTTCGTTCTTAAGAACAGGAATATAATAAAAACATTTTGACGAAAAATTGTAAGCGACCCTTCTATAAGACCCATAAGATGATCCATTTGTAATGAGGTTTGCGTTT
>JAHWFP010093818.1:0-10534 GCA_023313725.1 Lithobius niger | reverse complement strand
TGTTTATTTAGTAGCCACCCTGCATATTTTACATTTAATATTCAGAATGAAGTAATTTTCAACCCCGTATATCAAATCTTGTTTTTTTCCCATTTGTCGAAGCACCATGTCGTAATAAATTGGGCTACAGCTGCTCTATCCGTCTTGGTTCGTACTGAACGCCAGCCATTGCTTCCACGCGAGAAGCGAGTCAAGGACCAGTAGTACACGACTCCACCTGGCGGCAATTGCGAGTGCTAAGGTGCCCCATTAGGTGTGAGCGATTTAATAAGGTGATGATATCATTTGTGATTACAACCATGACGAAAAAAAGTACTACACACTCCCACCAAGGAGAACACCTCAACAAACTCTTGAGAACACACTTTTTTTACGATTAAGATTTTCGATGACTCCTGTTATCTTCTTCAGAGTCACACGTAGGAAGAAGGAAAATTATTACATTTCACTCGCTGGAGAGTGGCAAAAGTACATTTCACCAGGTGGATCTTGAAATGAGTGCTCTTCCGTCGCTCCAATGATCTCACGTGAGTCTTCAATCTGAATTGCCTGCTGCTTATCTAAGGCAGCTCCAAGCTTGGGCCTGACAAGATAAGATTTTTTTTTTTGTTGACAATCAATGGCAGCGAGAAATAGTAAGGGCCCCAGAAAGGTGCCACTAACAACCATACTCATCAAACTATACGTTTAGATGAGGCGTAGGAAGATAGAGTAGAAAAGAAGAGTCTGTCAAAGACAATGCTCTGGTCGCGATAAAAATCTGCGAAGGTCCACGTTCTTAAGTTTAGCCCTGAAAGCAGCGGCAGAGGTGGCAGAGATGATGTTGGAGGTCAGGTGATTCCAAACTGGGACAACCCGAACCGAGAAGATATATTGACGTAATTAAGGTTAAAAGTGGGTCTGAGTAGTTTAAGGTGATGACCACGGGTATGGGTGACGTGCAACAGATCAAAGAAGGGCAAGGGAATATCGGTGTGATGATTTACAATCTGATGAGTTACAACAAGGTCAGCCTTGAGTCTACGAAGTTCCAGCGAGTCCATTCCCAGGAGCTTCAGACGCCGGGCATAGGTTAAATGGCGAAGTCCAGGCAGAGCTTTGGTGTACTGCTTCTAAACTGACTCAACGTCAATATCCTTAAGCAGCCATTAAAGTAGACAAGCTGCTTGATGGTGGAGTAGCAAGGGCTGTTATGTTCATTAGCAAGATCTC
The DNA here is from genome assembly GCA_023313725.1 of Lithobius niger. Taxonomy (NCBI): domain Eukaryota; kingdom Metazoa; phylum Arthropoda; class Chilopoda; order Lithobiomorpha; family Lithobiidae; genus Lithobius; species Lithobius niger. The sequence continues at coordinate 9,322 of JAHWFP010093818.1, read as the reverse complement.
GTTCGCTTAAAAACAACTAATTGCCAGTGACTCTTAATGCTCTCAAGTGGGAGTCATTTAACACATTCATATGAAGTTGGATGGGTGTTTCTTGTGTTGAGTGTGTTTTTGAACTTGGCAAGTCCTTGCTACTCCAACATCAAGCAGCTTGTCAGGTCCGAGCTTGGAGCCTCCTTAGATAAGCAGTGGGCAAACCAGATCGAACGCTGAAGTGAAATCAGTGGTTTGACAAAACGGCGCTCATTTCTAAATCAACATGGTGAAATGTAGTTTCTCCGTTCTCCAGTCAGTAAAATGTTGTAATTTTCCTTCTTCCTAAGTGTAATTCTGAAGTCAGGTGATAGGAGTCATCGAAAATTTTAATTTTGAAAAATGCGTTGTCCTTATTGGTAGTGTGTAGTACTTTTTTCGTTATTTCCTGCCAAATACCACTGGGACAAATGGTTACCCATTTTTTTCTGTGATACGTACCACTGTATGTTTAAGCTTTTATTGGAGATTATCGCCCAATCGCAACGCAGACCTACTTTAAAATTATTTGACAGTATTTAAAACGTTCCTTGCTTCAGCTATATGTTTGTTTCATCTGGCTGTGTTTAAAAACATATGGGCTTGTATTATTTTAATATTTATGTAGTTTGTCGTCTGACATTATTGCATGTTTTGTTGAGTTCAGCAAGGCTGTACGCAGTTGTTGAAAGTTGTTGTTGGGCTCTGGTGCATTTTATTCAGTTATTTTTATTTTCTTATTCTTTAAAATGTTTGGCCAATGGTGGAGTGAGGTTTGTTAATGCAGGAATAATTTTAATTGTGAAAATTATCAAATTTATTCTGAAGTTCTGGTAAAGCCATAATTTGTTGTCGCTAAAACTGTCAAGTTTAACTCATTAACGTGTGGTGGTTTCAAAAGTCGTACACGTACACTGCACAGGCTTCCCTCATATTTTAGCACTCCTCAAATGGAGCCAGACAACACTGACTTATATTTGGAAGTGGGGCGGGGGGGATTGTTTAGTTACTTATTTGATTGGAAATTGGATAGAGTACCCGGCAAAGTCCGTGCCAGATCTTCCGATCAGTATAGGCTAGTGCGAGAGATTGTCAGGCTCCTGATCAGTAGTTTCCCGGTTCAAATCTCTACGTTTGGCCCTCCTCTTACTTGACTTGTTTCTGTGTAAAATGTCTGCAAAAGTTTTAGTCTGCTGGTTCTTCTATACTAGAGTTTCTTTACAAGGCGCAATGAAGTTAATAAGACGGCTGACTTTTCTCTGCTCATGGTGTACATTGAAACCTGCTGGAATTTTGGGTAGCTGAACATAAAAATGTCGGGCAGCCGTACTTTTTGTTCTGCATTATGAAAATTCACTCTTTTCATACTACGTGCATTTATTTTGTTTCTTGTAAATTACTCGAACCAGGTTACAAAAACATATTTCCCGGTGTAAAATGGTTTAATGTCAGAATGTAGTTATGTCGAGTATCCTCGTCCCTTCACAATTAAATATTTGCTACCCTGTAAATCTGACGGAAAAGTCAAAGTAATTTCGAGGGGTTTATTTCTAAAAGCTAATTTGGTTTGCGGTCCGTTCTGGTGGGCTCGCATCGGAAAATCGGTGACAATACACGGAAATATTTTCATTGAAACTACTCTGTATACGGACGTAACAATTTGCACGGCACCATGAGTGATTCTTGCTTTTTGCTTAACTGCAGTTCCAGGCGCGGATCATTGGCCACAGAGCACCTGCAGCCCTGCCTCTTCCTCGCCCGGTACCCCTCTGTCCACCCCTGTCTCACCCCTACCCTCTCCCCTGACGCCCGTCACCCGTTCGCCCAATCCCAACAATCCCAACGAGTACTGTTCCACGATTCCACCTCTTCAGCAAGCGCAGGCTAACCTAAACGCACCGCCTCCTACCGTCATGGTGCCAGTGGGGGTCCTGAAACGGCAAGGTGAGATAATAATTTTGAAGTCAAATTTACATACAGGACTCCAGTTATGCAAACTATTATAAAAACAGTACTGTGCCCCCTGACCAATCCCTTTCCGAGAGCTGTATGTACATTTATTTTGGTATTGTAAGTAGTGTACTTGCGTGTATACGTTTTTACTTGTGGTGTGTTACTTCTAACGACTTGCTACCCTGTGGCCCAAATGTTTGGCTTGTTATTGATTCACTTTTAATTTTGCAGTTTTTGTTTGTTGCTTTATTTTTGTATTTTGGCTGTGTGTTATACCCCTCTTAATTATTTTGTTTGTGCTTTCAGTTGAAAGTTGATCTGATCTATGCATGTTCTTGAGTTGCTGAATGCATCGTGCTTTGCACGCCCCTTTATTGTTATTAAGTGAAAATCTAGTAGATTATTATTTTGGTTCTTGTCAGACATCAAGCCCAAGTTTGATAATCATGTATAAGCCGTGTCCGGTGCATCTACAGTAGTACAGGAATTATTAGTAGAGGTCACTGCCTGTCTGAGACTATTAGCGGTGTGAGCCACATCAGGGCAAGTTTTAGGTTGAGTGTTTTGAAACAATAAGGTGTTTAAATCCCAAATAGTGTCACAAGTAATAAAAAAAAATCGACAAACATATGATCATTTGTTTGTGGTACTAGTTCCTATAGCCAGCAATCAAATAGATGGATGCTGTCGTGGCACACGTCTGCTGCTCGTGATAAGTGCAGTTTCAGTTGTGGATTACTGCATGCACAATAAAAGTTTTCTGTTTCTTCCTGATGTTGGGGATTGACCGATATCGATATCGGATACTAATTGTACCACATAATGCACTTCGATGCAGACATTATAGCGTTTCACTCCAGTTGAACGCGACACTTTTCAACATGAAATATGAATAACTTGGGACAATTTAGTCAAGTCCCAAGTGAACATAGCTTTTCAGCTTAATATTGGTAACTCTTATAGTAAAACAAACATGATCCACACCCATCCCCATGTGATGGAGACGAACATTCCTTCTATAGCCTTTCAGCTGTTTTCACCCAGAGTTAAATAAAAAAAAAAATTACAATGAAGGATGAAGAATAAGTGATGATGTTTCTGCGTTTAACCTTCGTAAACGCTCGCAACTGAAATACAGGTGCTTGATGTAATTGGGACATTTTTATGTAATTTGGGATTAATGTAATTTGGGACATTTTGATAAAGTTTAATCAGTAATTGCTGTTCAACTTGAAATGTGATAACTTCAGATGTTTTAGATTAATGCAGTAATTGCTGAACCTAAAATATCGATAAATTGGGACACATTAGTCGAAGAGAACATGGCCTTCTCAAAATATTGATAAATTGAGGCAGTTAAACGTGCTAAACGCTTTTCAACTTGAAATCTCAATAACTTAGGATAATTTTGTCAAGTTGAATGTGTTAACCGTGAGACATTTTAGTTGAGTTTAACTTTAGACATATTAGTTGAGTTTAACTTTAGACATTTTAGTTGAAAATTAGCAGATGAGTAGCAACAGTTACGTTTTGATTTGTTACTTGATTGGAAATGTTGGCCGTAAAATGGCTTGACAAAGTATCGGATTGGATTGGCTGATCCCTAATGCAGTAGTCTATATCAGCAAAAATGTGTGTACTATATCTTGTTTGAATTAATTTGTCACACTAAAAAGTAGAAATGTGTTGGTTATCGACGCAATGGAGGTCAGTTTGGGAGGAAAAAAGCCTATACAAGGATTAATGAACGTTGTCATTGGGCAGAATGGAAGCAATGATAGTTTGCTGAACAGGTGAATTAGTGTTCACTGTAAACTGAATCATTTTTCCTTTACAATCACTTGAGCCAAAATAGTGTTAACTCAAGTAGCATCCAGCATATTTGTTGCTACTACACCACCAAATACCGTAAATCATGGATTAAACGCCCATGGGCTTATGCAGTTAATTTGGCAAAAATAGGGGGGTGGGCTTTAAATCAAGCATTATCAATTTTCTAACCTTTCTGGACATCTATTACAGAAAATTCGAAGCTTTTGAACGATCTCTGAAAGACCAATTTTTACATCCTTTTAATTACTGTGAAGAAGGGAGGAGGCTTAGGTGAGAGATGCCTTGTGCAGGTGCTAGGAGCTAAAGGACGAGTCCACTATTACTACAGGGAGGGAGAAGGGGGCCAGTAAACATAGCAAGCAGTACTATCTTTTTTCACATCATATAACTGGTAATTTTTCGTAGAAAAACGACAATTTGAGGGATGGGCTTTAGTTCCACTATTTCATAATTTTGACTTGACAGCATTTTAGGGGGTGGGCTTTAGCTTCAACTGGGCTTTTAATACACAATTTACGGTAGTCTTCTTTCTTTAAAGTCTTCTTTCTTCTTTCTTTCGACTGCCAAAAGCGCAAAGTCTGCTCAGAAAACATGTTGGCTATAGTACGTCGCACATCAATTACCGTTCGTCAACCTTGATTGACGCAGTCAGTGATCAGGACCACTTTCGGGGAATGAAATCGCAAACGTGAGGAGGCCCTTCCCGCACATGGGCGTTCAGTTTAGATACCTCTGTAATATTTTGTCAGCCTTCCAGCATCCTTTCCCCAGACGTTACGGTTAAAACAGTCATTTGTTATCCACCATCACTATGTTTTAACCTACCCGCCTGACAAGGACAACTGGAAGACTGCCAAAATATCGATGAATTACGACTTTCCATTGTGTGGGTAAGCACCACATTCGTGTTTTATCATGCCACTAATGCGTATTCCAACACAAAGTTAAATAGTTTAAATATTTTAGCTGAATTTGGGTGCAGGCACTGCTCATCAATGGTATTTTTGAATGGCGAAAAAAAAAAAAAACCTCACTTTGGATGCACGGTATTAGTTTTCAGAAGCCATTATGGCCACCCCCTAAACGGTATACCAATTGCGTCTCATTTACAGCAAAATTCTTTTCATCCCAGCTGCAGAATCAATCTGTGTGCAACTGCACGGGGCGTTCAGAAAGTCCCGGGTTGACTGAATCACTTTAGATTGAATGAGAATTAAAACTTAAAAACATGCACTTATAACACTTATGACAGGTTGGGTTAAAGGATCTATCTCTTGGCTTAAGAGGCATCATAGCAGCAGCCCCACCCTGGGGGAACTCATGAATTTCACTTGGGGGAGGGGGGGGGGGAGAGCGAGGGGTGTTCAAGTGTGACATGTCACATTAAAGTTTTTAAATGAGTAGAGAAAAATAGAAAATTATAAAAATAGAAAATAGAATATTAATAATATTTATAATAGAATATTAATATAATATTAATATATAGAATATTAATATATAGAATATTAGAATATTAATAATAGAATATTAATATTCTAATAGAATATTTTCTATTAGAGAAAAATAAAAAATTTTCTGGCATAGCGTTAGTCCTCTTTTCACGGGTAGAGAAAAATGGCACCAGTTTGAAATAGCACTCTCAACTGAGCATTTAAGCCACTAGATGACGACAGAGACGTGGACACTACGACAAGATGTTCCAAATGGATAAGCAGAATAGTATACGACGTGTTGCTCGAGTCACACCCCCTCCCCCTCCCTTCTAAACCCCTGGTGGCTGTGAAGAAAAGATAGATTCCTCACACCATTCTATGCACCCAAAATTACAAGTTCCAGTTCTCGTCCGTTTTAAAATTATTCAGCCGACCTGGGACTTTTTAAATAGACCTACCATTTATTAAGGAAATACTAATTTGTGCGCAACCACACCCATAAGACCTATGGCCGCGGACAATTTTAACTACAGACTTAGTTGGTTTCGTTGATAAGTCCGGAAAATTCTGCTGTTCGGTCCAGTTCTGCCATGAAATTTCCCATGGGAGCATTTAAAACCGAAAACTTGTATTACCCTGTTTTCCTTTCTTTGTTTTTTATATAGTTATTTGGGTTTTAGATTACAGCATCGACCGGTGGTGTAATTGAATGAGAATAGGCCTGAAAATGGACCTTAAAAATTGGGCCCCCTTTAAGAGAAATAGGTTTCCCTTAAAGGTCTTTAAAGGGGGACGAAATGCATTCATTGGGATAAGTTGGTTGATTGAATAGCTCGTCGAGTTATTTTTCATAACTAAAATCAATGTTTACTCACTTGATATACAGGAAAACCCCCAAAAGCCGTGTCCCGCACTCTCTTTTCTTGTTATGAGCATTGCAAGGTAGCGTGAGGAGCCTCTGAAACCATACCTGGTTTGAACATAAGGCAAATGGCAGTTTTGGGCTGACAAATTCAACAAAAAGTAAATGGGCAAAATTATAAGATTGATGACCTTTCACCAAAGATTCTGGCAGTGCCAGCCACTATTACCAGTGTATTGTTTATATTAATAATAATAATGTTACTTTTTTACCACCTGGAAGTGGTCAGAACCCGGAATGGTGTTGAGCCACTGACACCGGGACTGGAGGGTAATTAAGTTAGGAACAGGAGAGTAAATATGTGGGAAAATGAAGTTTACGGGCAACGTTTGAGAAAGGAATGCAAAGGCTGAGATTTCGGCATGCGACGGAAACCCGCCAACGTAGACTGGGAGAAAACTTCGACATGCAAAGCATTCCGAATTGAAACGGTCCGGATGGAAAAGAAGTTGCGACGACAATCAAGGTGTGAACCCTGAATAGTCAGCTTCCATGGATGGCCTCTGGCATAAGTCAAAAAAGGGTAGGTCAACCGAAGTCAAGCCATGAAGGATCTTATAAGTCAGTATCAGATCAAACCTAATTCTGCGGAGCTCAATTGGTTCGAGACCTGCCCTTTCCAATCGTGCCGAAGGTGTTAGGTCTCGGAGACCAGGCAAGCTCTTTGTAAACCGGCGATGCACTGACTCCATCAGGTAAATGTCTTTGAGCAGGCCAGGGGACCAACATATACCCTAATATACGTAGTTTGGCTGATTCAGATTCAAATTTTTTTTCGTAGAGGGTTTGTTCGTTTTTAATAGTGGGTTTCATTACAGTTTGTAAGGTCCATTTTTGGCTACATCTTAGTTTTTTGATAAGTAATCCAAAAACTATTTGAGCTACTAACTTCTCATTTGCATCATTAGATAGCTTTTGGAAAAAACTATTTGAATGATGTATTCAAACTTCAAATTTCGGACAAAATTTGGCCTAGTTATGGATTTGGATGCAAGTATAAGACGCAGATGCAGTTTTAATGGAACAAATTGAAAAAAAAAAGTGCTGTCTTACGCTCAAGCCAAGACGGTATACATATTTACGCATGTAAGCAGTCTTGGATTTTCATAATAATTTTTTTTTTCTATAAGCAATTTAGATCAAACAAGGAAAATTACATTAAACAAAATGCCATAAAAAAAAATTTAATTTGTTGCATGTAGCTTTTCCGGCAATATGTTAAACTGTGGTAGATTTTTTTATTTTGGTAGCATTTCGTGTCGCTAAATGTCCAACTATGTTGTATATGTGTATTGTGTGTGTGTGTTTTGTAATACATTCTCTGAAAGGACAGATATGACATTCTATCCAAAAGTTTAAACAACGTCTGGTTTTGTGCTCGTTAAAAACTATTACCGGTATATGTGAGAAATGCAAGAATTATTTAAACGGTCATGAGATTCCAACTATTGCTCCGCAGCACCATCTTGTGGCAAGAAAATTGTATTGTATAAAATGATGTATCTGTTTATGGGATTTCAGTTGTTATCCTTAGAAATACTGAATTAAAAGCAGCTTATTATTACAGTACGCAAGTGTAAAGCATTTTATTCATCCTTAAATGTCTAAAAGTTTTAAGGCTACCAAAATTTAATTTCTAAAATGTTAAGATTTGTAAAGGAGTCCTTTCTTATTTCTGTGTTGGTTAAGGCTTATTTGCCACCGCCATTGTCGTCATTTGACGTCCTTACAAGTTCATTTGCTGAGGATAGCTTCTTGTTTGACGTAGGCAGCAAATCGCGAGGCGAACCCAAGCAGGTGATGTTTTCCGATGGCATTCGGCCGGGTGGTGATTTGACCGAGCTGGATAATCCGGTTGAACCGAAGCCTCCTTTCCGTCGGGCAGGGCGGGCACAGAAGAAAATAGAAAAGTCAAGTGGTAGGTTGGAGTTGTTTTGAAGATTTGTATTTTATTTGGCAAAGTGGTGCACCTCAATGGATTTAACTCTGTTCGAGGATAATATGCTGTAAAAAGTAATGGGATTTAATGCAGTTTAGTTCTTGAAGAATGCAGAAATTTTTTTTTTTTAATTCACAGAAAGAATCTTGTTTGCAGATACACGTGTAAGATAACAAAACATGTTTGGGTAATTGTTATTAACCTGTCTCAAGGAAGAAAATGTAAACGTCTTGTATTACAGGGTAGTTCTCGTTTCTGAAATTCCTCCGCGGACAGACGTCTATCAAGTTTACGGAAATTTTGGTGTATGCATTTTATTTTGGCATTGCTAGATTTCATTGTTATGTCTTGTTAATAATCAGGTACAACCTGATCCGTTAAACTTTGCTTAAAACCATAATAATGGACTGCTTTCAGGTTAGATGGGGAAAAATAGTTAATTTTGTATTTTTAACGAGCTTTTTTTGTGTGTCTCCGATTAATTTTGTGTGTTTAAATTCACTATGCAAAAACACTGAGCTTAAGTCTACTTTACACTTGCAAGAAAAATTTTAATTTCAGCTTTGCATTACATCTACTTGTTTGCTTTAATATTATTACGATTTTTTTTTCTATTTATTTTCGAATCTTTTTATGCTCAGTCAACTATTTTTTCTTCGGCCTTAGATCCAATCGGCCAAAACCCACATCCTCGGAGTCCCCCTTCTCGCTTGCGAGGTTTACGTCTTCCCGATCTCCCACCACAGATTATTCATTTCATTCCGGAGGCTGAAGGAAGGGTGCCTCCAATCATATCACCGTCAAGTGATTACGGAGGTTTGTTTGACCATTGCCTAATCCGTAACAGGTGTAACAGAATTGTGATTTGTTATTAAGTTGTACATCTAATGCAATTGGCTCATCATTATTCATTTATGTCTTCTGCACATATTAGGCTTCAGTAATTTATACTCTAATGTTTATTTCATGTAAATTTCACTTTTGCAGAATATTCAATGAATGATAACCCAAATCCTGACGAGTTATACGCTACACTTCAAGGTACGTCAACCTTATTGCAAATAGAAGAGTGGGTGTGGTGGTGCTAGCTTACCGGGGTATTTCCGTTCTAGTTTCCATTGCCCCGGGCCCAACAATATTGGGGGAGGGGTGAACAACAGAGTCAACATATAAAAAAAAACGAGGGAGAGGAAAATACTACAAATAAAAGGTGGTAAATTTACCTAAAAAAAA
>JAHWFP010093817.1:0-13696 GCA_023313725.1 Lithobius niger | reverse complement strand
CCCTCACCCTCACCGTGAATTCAGTAAATTCTGCAGGAATTTAATTTTTTTTTTGTTTTCTACACAGGTGCCAGTAAAAGATGTCTGTGAAATCGTTTATAGAAGTAACATCTGGTTTCAGCCGCCACTCGGCCAGTAGGGGTGATGGGTGCTCGAGAACCATAAACGAGGTAGATGCACAGAGCTCAAAGAGGCGGAATGATACGTCGGGAGGAGGTAAACACTACGTGGTAAACAGGAAACTTTAAAGAATTGCTTAAGTGTAAAAACAGCTCAGCAGAATAGGAATCCCTCAGTTTTTCGATAAATGTGCCAGTACATGGCGATTTACTTTTATCTTATTGCCGACTTAAATTCGCATTACCTGTAAATTTTAGCATTCTCTTTCTGAATGCGTGTTTTCCCGAGAGATTAAAAGACAAATTGTAGCCAGCTCGCTAACCCCCAGTGCGCATGCACGTACCCTCCTATATAAAGGCCGTAAGGTATAAGACAGCACGGTATATATTTGAACGTGCTCATCGTTTTGCAGAAAAGAAAGGACTTTCGCGGAGGTGCTTTTGCCTCTACTACTTTTGTCTGCTTCTGCGCCGGCTATTTTTTTTCTATGGCCAACCCTCGTTGTTCCAGCCCATCAACGAATGAAATTTCATCGCTTGGATGAACAAAGTGAAGGCCGCCCCGAAAGTATCTCTTCCGACTGACTCTTTGGTTGCTGACCCTGATGTTATCGTCAACCCGCCGCCCGTCTTGACTGTCGGACACCTCGACCTCCTCCTGCAAGGAAGATTTTTTCAGGGATGCTGAACCTCAAGCCGCCCCGAAAGAGCCTCCTTCGGCTGACTCGTCGGCTGCTCTGCCTGTTTTGTTGTCAACGCACACGGTGAACGAAGAACTGATTTTGGACTTGCCTCCGGTAATCAATTGGCGTTCCCGTCGCGACCGACCGAAAGACCGTCGATTTTGGCATTTTCGCACAACAAGCACTGGATTGCCTCCTGTCGACACTCGACGGCGCCTACCTGTCTTGCACATTGGAGACAACAAAGTCAACGAGCAATCGTAACTTTCTTTTCTTGAAGCTACGTTTCACCGAAGCTGAAATTACCGTCCCGCCTTTCAGTGTCGCCGAAAGAGGCTGACGGTTTTTTTTTCGAATAGCTCGGCTCACAGAGGTCTCACGGACTTGTGGTTGGGCTTAAAATGGTCAGACATGCCCACTTTGCAAGCGTCGAACCACCGCACTGATGATTAATCAGTAGGGAAGCGAAAGAAGAAATGCCGCCTGCATGGCGCCAGCGCTCGTCTCGCTGGTTAACCTCTGGCCGGTCGGCCTCGTCGGCTACAACGCCAGCTCGCCAATGACGCCTGCTGCAATCCTGCCTGTTACCGGAGAGATACCTTCTGTGTCTGAGGATCAGTCTTTTCAAGAGTGTTCCTTTCACGAAAGCCGAATCTCAAGCGGCCCTGCAGTCTTCCTTTTTCGTTTGTATATGCTTCTTAATTATTTTACAATTGATAATTTGAAGCAACGAAAACAAGAAACAAAGAGAATCAAAATGCTAAAGAGCTGCAACTATAGCAACTAAACAACGTCTGAAGTAGCCCTGAAAGTAACGAAAGTAACGAAAGCTGCCCTGGAGTCTTACAATTTGAGCTTTATTGACGTTCTAAACTCAGATTTAACGTGAAAGCAAAGTAAAAGCAAAGTGGAATCAAAGTGAAATCATTTGGAAAGAATGCACTCTCGCATTCGGGAACATTTTAATTTATTTCCTGCTGCTGTTTCCGTATGTATAATCAGTCAAAGGCTGTGCCCAAGACATTCGGAGGCACCAATGGAATGACACTTCCATCCTCAAAATCGTGTTAACACGATTCAGAAGAAATCCTCTACTATCAAGGAAAATCTACATCCGTCCGTTCTGGTGCATTTGTTTACATCCTCCACACTTGTTTGCAGTATTTCCTGCAACATTTCGTACCCTGACTCGTAAGTAGCTGTACAGAAAAAACTCTTTGCAGCTCTGCTGCAACTCAACTGTCATCAATTCGGATGCAAGTTTTGACAGTTTTATCTTCTCTGTTGCCGATTTTCCATCAAATACAAGTTTTCATCTCAATCTTTGTCATCCTTGCTGCTCAGCTCTTCCAGGCTCCTGATTGTCAACGTGGAGTTTGACAATTCATGTATTCAATTTCTTCACTGCCGGATCACACTGCTCAAACCGTGTCATCAACCCCGGCCTTCTCCATCTTCTACGGCCTGGAATCCCACGAATGGATCGTTGTATGTAACTACCCATTCTCTTTCTCCACTGACGAACGACAATAGCGGATCTTCGGCCGTCTGATGGACTAGCCCAGTGATGCGCGTCACGGCAAACAGCCGTGGCGTGTGGTTTAGGGCGTGTTTACGCAACGACGCGCAACGCAAATTTTCTAGCTCACTAGCCTTTACTTGGTTAGTGCTAAATCTGCTGGCTGCTTCTCGCCCTCATCGGAGCATGCGGCTTTCGAGCTGTTGCGGCATCGCGACACGAAGTACGATGCGTGCAACACAACAGCGTCGGTTTATGACAAGAAATTAATTTTTACTGCACTACAAGATGGCGGCCTGATTTCTGAATGTCAGCTATTCTATGGTTTGTTTTCGATCCGATAACTACGAAAATGGACGCCATGTTGGATTCTGAATTCTCGCTGCGAGCAGCTATTTACTATACCGTCGTCAGATCATTACCAGAAGCTGTTCTTTGCATGAGAGATATCAAATTTTGGAAATGGCAAGAAATGATAACAATGTTGTGGCAATGTTTAAAATTACTGTTGCACTTTATTCCGTATCCTTGTTGTTATTTATAATACATTTAATTTGTTATGATGTATTGCCGCCTTCATTTTAGCAGTAAACTAATCGTAAATAAATAACGGCTGCCTAGCAAATAGCATAGGCGAGCGAGATTTCGGAAGATCTCGCTTTTCATTCTTGCAGCCTAAAATTCCAACATGGCAGCGGCTTTGTCTCTGCCGGCTCGCAAAGAACACGCTCAATAATGAGAGTTAAAAAGCGACTGGGAATTCTTTATCTTATTGTCACGGATTACACGACTGCACGCATTTATCCAAACGATGTCAGAGAAAGTTCCAGGTGGTATTATTACCATGGCAACAAAACTTTCGCCATCTCGATTGAATTCTAGTAGCTGTGAGAATGCGAACTAGTTGCGTTCTCGGAGCTAAAAGCAAGAAATATCTGAAATTCCAACATGGCGGCAGTCTTAGCTCCGCCAGCTCTCAACGACAAACAGTCAATAACGTGAGTCAGATGTGATTGCGAAATTGTTTCGTCAGGAGGAATTATCTTATTGTCACAAATTGCAAGACTGCGAGTATTTACTCAAAACAATGTCGAATTTAGGTAATTCGGGTACCGCTGTTACCGTAACACCCTGGGCATAGCGATTAAATTCTATCTGAAAATGCAATGGCGAGTCGCTGCATAAATGCCCTGCAGAGTGCTGTGGATTCACCAACTTTAAAACTATTGGTTTTTTTTTTATATTTATAATACAAAAAACAGTGATTTAACCAATGCGCCATGTTGTCACGGAATAATGCAAAGATATTCCATTTTCATTTTCCAGATAAGATTAAACGAGCTCAAAATCCTTTCAAACTTCCTCCTAAATCCCATCACGCAAAAATCTTGGAAGCGGCAAAGCAGGAAAGAAAAAAGGTATGTCACTACGATACGAAACATTAAGGTCTGTTTTTCTGCGCATTAACTACTTTGCAAATAGGAGTGTTATGTCGCCAGAAGAAACATTTCCTCTGTATAAACTTATTATGAAACCAGTTACACATGCTTTACAATTTATTGGTTTGGGGATGCCTCACAAAAAACAAAGGCTTAACTTGGTTATTGGGGTTCGTAGGCAAGCTGGATAAGTCTGGAATTTCTTAGGCCCTTTTCCAGGGCTTAAATTCTGACATCATAGATAGGCTTTGTAGGCTTGTTATTGAACAGTTTATGATGAAATCGTTTGCATATGAAGGATCAAGAATTGGTCCCAATTATGCGTTCGTATGGGAAAAGAAGTTGAACCGTAATTAAACTAGTTAGTTTCAGGTTTAGAAATAGAAAACGAAGTCCTGGCTGTCGTTCTTCTTTAGGCGAACCGACAAAAAAAAAATGGTGGCTACTTTACGCTTTGCCGGTAACTGTCCCCGTATTTTACGCATATTGACAATTCGGGTGAGTTATGTCCAACAAATAGCTCCTGCTAATCAGGTAATCCGATCATCGTATAATCAGTGGAAGTTATCGGAATATTATTATCGGAATATTATTTAGTGTAACAGCTGCATAGTTTCAATTCGACAAACATGTGAGCAACGGGTTAGTGCGTAGCTGTAGTACGGAGGAGCCCGGGTATTTCCTATGGTGACGGATTTGGATTGAAAGGCAGCACATGTTAAATAAAGGCAGAATTCCAAATTCATTATACGATCACTTTCGATAGAAAAATTAAAAAATAGAGTTTTAGATGTAGAAGAAAAGTAGAAATTGGCTGGTCATTAATGTAACTCATCCTGAATTGCACACTTATTTACTTAACAAAAGTTAACACGTGTTACGATTGAATGAAGAATGCTATCGCTCTTAGTTAAGGTTGTAACGATACCTTCTCTTGTAAAATGTACAGCAGGGGAGATGACGATAAAAATGTAAATGACGTATTAGGACACGAGCAGGTCTAGTTTTGATATCGCAGCCAACTGCTATAAGCATAGCGACGTGGGTAAGACGAAGAGTGGACGAGCGAAACAGCAGTCTGTGTTTGTAATAGAGTTGAGTGCTATCACTAGGCACGACAATGCAATATGCAGGATTGCTCATCCTAACCACCCCCCCCCCCCCCGCTCCTACCCCCCCCAACAAAGAAAGCTACCAAACGAGAGGCCTCTTCCTCTCATCTCAACTCTGTCAACAGTTATACTTTTCATTTGATCTGGCATCCGGTAAGGTGGGAAGGGTCGGCCGATTGCTTTGGGGTCTAGCCTGGGATCTACGGATTTAGGGCAAATTTTTTTTATCCCAAGCTGTGCCAAAATATTAATTTTTGTAGTCATTTACATTTTGTTTTATAAATCTTAAGTATTCCGACTGAGGTCCATTTTTCAGAATGAGAATTTTCCTGGGTGTGATGGGGGATGGTGATTATTGCCCCCCCCCCCTCAAAAAAAATCAATCGTGGTCGTATGGCATGCCTGAATGTTTATACCTATTTAGTAGATTTGTATTACTAGCCGTTGATGGCTAACAACTAGCTAGCTAGCCACCCCCTTTTTTTTGGGGGGGGGGGGGTAAGGGTACAGTTAATTCAGCTATCTTGCCCCCACCTGGTGCGCCACTGAACCAAACATAACCCGCCTAACATAATCCGTTTAATTTGTAATCTATATACCTATATTAACGGGTACGGCGTCGTGCTACAATGGTTTATGTTCTCGACAATTGAATTAATGTGATGATTGTTGCCTAACTGGCGCGGGGCGAACATTTAGACATTTTTTTTTTCATTTGCAAAGGTTGGAACGAAAGCGCTTGCAGTGATTGTTGCTGCTCACTTTGAAACAATTAAGCTCAACTCTGAAAGCCTGCATCTACGAAATAAATAAGTCATTCTATCGTCTCTAGCTGCCAGTTCGAAATTTTAACAACGTATGTTAGTTTGACGTTTGCGATTAGCTGAAACATGAGTTCTTTAATTTTACCCATCAACAATTAACTGGTTAGCAAAGTCATAGCACAACTGCTAATAAATCCATATAGTTTGAATTGACTTGTTGTAAATATAATAAACAACCATCGTAGACATTGAACGATGCTTGCGTAGATGTTGAGAAAACGGTTCAGTGCTGCCGCTAGAACCAGACTTATTTCCCTGGCCGCGCTTAGGACGTTTAAAGGCACATATCCTTCCGGTATGTCGTGCGACCCGTTGAGAATAGCGCTTGCGACATTTACACAGGTTTAGAGTTAATGTCGCAAAATCATCTCGCACGAAAGAAAAAACGAGAAAAGGACTGTGTTGGCAACATTTAGATGCGTTTGAAGTAATGTCGCAAAACTGAGTCATACAGGACAGGGATGCATGTACCTTACGTTGCCGTTTTGAGCCATCCACAATGCTTGTCTGTTGACCTGATATATTGCCATATTATCGATTGGATTTCGGTAGCTTAGACACAAAAAACCTTCCGGTATGTCGTGTGACTCGTTGAGAATAGCGTTTGCAACATGTGCACTGCTTAGAGTTAATGTCGCAAAGCCATCTTGCACGAAATAAAAAACAAGAAAACTGTTGGCAACATTTACATACGTTTGAACTAATGTCGCAAAACTGAATTATACAGGAAAGTCAACATGGGTGCATGTACCTTTAATACACTCGAGTACATGTTCGGAGCAGGCCGGCTTACGTTCCGTAATGAGATTTATTAGTTTGTTAGTCCATAGTTGCATCGATTCATTGGATCGAGAAACCGGCAGCCATGTTGGATCGACAGATCTTTCTGCTTTTCGATTAACTTTGCCAAGGTTGTAAACACACTGTTATTTGTATATTGGAACAGTTATCGCAGAGCATCTTTCCTTTATTTACGTGTATTTTGGTCACTTGCAAAGGTACTCTCTTACCAAGAAGAAGCAAACTAAGAAACGATTCCGACTGAGGCGCCATCAACGATCTATTAGTGGCGATTTGTGAAATAAAAATTGGCTGGCCTCCGAGAAACTTCGGATTTATACCCTGTTCTAAAGTATTGTGAAGTGAAATACACAATGCAAAAACGCGTAATTTATTGAGAGCCTAATTTTCAGACAATGTACTCAAATTTTCTAGGAAAAACCAAACTTTACAAGTATTTTTTTTCTAACATTACAATTTTTTAAAAGAGATTTTCAAAAGAAATTGAAAAATTCATGCTTCGAAATGACACAAGTCTATTTTAAAAGTTTTGTCTCCTCAACGAGCCCCCACGTTTAACTCCACAAAATTTCCGAAATTCCAAGTTTCTAAATGGTAAATTGTTCATGGTTAACGTCCAATATACTACAAAACTACAAAAGTTTTGCATTGGTGGGAAAATATTATGTTGGATAAGAAACTTTCTTAGCTTTCGGTCCCAATCAGTGGTAATGGCAGATTCACTTTCGGAACCTGGTTTAGTTAGCAGTTGGCGTTCCACAGGGATCTGTGTTGGGACCCTTAGTGTTTTTATCGCGGACTTGAACACCCAAGGTGATGGTGTAAAGATGCCCAAATTTGCTGACGATGTAAAGGTCTATCGGGGTGTTGGCAATCATCTGGATTCTGCTCTCCTCCAGACGGCTGTTGATGATGTGAATAGTTGGCCTTTAAAATGGCAGCTCCCTATTAATATCTTTAAACGCCAGGTGCTTTCATTAGGAAGAAAAAAAAATCAAAATTTTTCGTATGAAATTGATAACACAATTTTGAACACTGAAGCCAATATTAAAGACCTGGGAGTCCACTTCAAACCTTAAACTTCAACCCATTGTAACCAGATCACCTTTAGGACAAAACGGATGGGCTACATGATTAAACGATGCTTTAGCTCTGGTAATGTATTTACATTGGTCAGGGCCTATAAAGTATACATTATACCAATTGTGGAGTATGCGTGTCAGGTCTGGTCTCCATACCTTGTCAAAGATATCATGAAAATTGAATCGGTGCAGAGGTCATTTACAAAAATTTTACGGGGTTGTTACAATCTGTCTTACCAACAACGTCTTACGTATCTTCACCTCGAGCCCCTTGAATATAGGCGTCTAATAGCAGACCTATGCTTTGTAAACGGACATGAGCCCGTCTCACTTTTTTTAATGTTCATGGTAATAGCTATACCAGAGGCCACTGCTATAAACTAACAGTTGCAAAGACTAAATTAGATTGCACTAAGTACTTTTTTGCAAACCGTGTGCTTGGCCCGTGGAACTCGTTGCCATCCGAGCTGGTGACAGCTAGTAGCATATGCCAGTTCAGGTCGGGTCTCCGTGGGTTGGATTTACCTGTCTACCTCAAGTGTTTTTAATATGTTTAGCATTTAGCGTCTTTTGTTTTCCTTTGTTTGAAATAATAGCATTTGCCCTCCGACTCGGCAAATTATTTATTTGCCACGTATTTTTCCTATTTTAATAATTTGGGATAGCGTACCCAATGAGACCCCTTTCTGTATTCCCTTTACCTTTTTTTATTATTATTATTATTTTAATATTTTAATTTTATATTATTTTAATTTTCATTATCTTTATTAAGATAGATGATAATGGTTTTGGCCAAGCTTTAAACTGTGATGCCTTTTATTCATTTATATATATTTTGTTAAATTTTATTATATTTTATTGTATTGAAGAAATATTGACAATGTTACTCGGCTTTTCCCTCCACTTGTCCCTCACGTTTGGTGATGCCATCAGGGACCATTGTGCCCCTGGTAGGTCTAACCTTGGTGGTAAGGCATTCTTGACCCCAACCCAGTACCATATACCCTTCCTCTGCAGCCGAGCCATCATCTTTATTTTAATCTTTCAAACTCTTAAACTTTTGTAATTTATAATTTTTAGTTTTAACATCGGATGGCAGTCAGTGGCCACCAGGTCCTAGCCATTCCTGTTGCATTTGCAACAAACTTATATATTATATTATATGCCCTCTGATATTCTCAACACGCTCTGATTAGGCTCAACGGAAAATTTCCCTTTACCTCGTGTGGCCAGTATGTCCCCGCCTACCACCTGTGTGAATTGATTGACAAATTCAACCCATCAGCAATAATTTTTAATGTTAAAAAAAAAAACATTGTGTGCTTTCTGTATTCGTAGAAATTCAAGAAAATGTTAGATAATCCCGTTCATCTCAAGATTCCCGCTCGTCTGATGCCTCCGTCGGACGTGTTGCAAACTATTTTGGACATCCCAGACGCCCTGGAATTGCAAGAAAGACCTTCCACCCCTACAACGTCAATTCAGAATGACCCTCAGTTCCTGCAAGCACTAGCCAAAGGTACGTTATGGCAAGGGAATTGGGGCCTTCGAAAACCCCAAGCCAAATTCAACCAAACTCATCCAGTCTGGAAGCAGAGCAGAGTTTGCTCATGGGCATTCTGTGTCTAGCAGTACCAAACTGCCTCCAGATGGTTGCGTTTGGTTGAGCTTGGATTGGTAGTTATTGAAGGTGCCCAATGACAGGAGATAGTTCCCCTGCACGGTATGTGGTATGGTTGACGATTTACTGGTTATGTTCCATAGTTATAAGGCAGGCAGGCCTAATCACGAACTCGGGGTATGCAGCCACTCAACTGCCCAAAAAATAGTCCTAATTTCATGTACCACTACGAGAGACAGACATGGAACCGAAGACGTGCACAGGCCCCCGAGAACGCAGGGCAATTTTTGTTCTTTTCTAGGGATTTTTAAAAATTATTTTGGTGTTTTTACCCTTTGCACCACCTTCTTAGCCGTTTTGGCTTTTTGGGGCCTTTTACACCACAGCTCAGCAAATGTCGGCCAGTTTTGTTTTACAAAAAGAGCACTATACCGTAAAGGAGTACTATACCATTTTTGAAAATGTCCATCCCAACATGCTTCGACTGTCTCCACCTCCACTTGAATTTTTTCTTTTCATTTAATGGGTCTTGCACTGCCTCTTCTGATAGTCAATTCTAACTTGGCATGAAATCTTTTTCCAGATGAGCCATGTTCCGAACACGTTTTGCTATTCTTCTCAATAGACTTTTTAACCTGGCCACTGCCTGGCTTAATATCCCTCTTGTTTGCAGGAAAAACATTTCTGGGTAAGTCCCGTGCTTCTTTTCTCGATCCTTGCCGACTGACCTTTTCTTCGTCCCAACAACAAACCACTTCTTGTTATTGCCCTCCTCTTCTTTGTACCACTTATGACGATTAGAACTGCTTCTACACCGTTGGTCATATCGTTGTCATCAGAGAGAGAACTTGTGCTTGGCAACCCACACAGCCTCACGAACTCTTCTTTCATTCTTGTGCATTCTAGTCTTGGCCACTCTTGCAAGGTCTTCATTTCTACTTAGTCACTTACACCGCCTTCTTTCTTCATCCTGCAGGGCCACAGATCTTTAAAGGCAGTCAGGTTCTTTAACTTTTCCTTTTGGTGTACTGTTCTAGTAAAAGGGTTCCAAACCTCTTTCGGGCTGTTCATCCGAGTGCTGTGAAACCGTCAACAGCTACGTTAATGAACGTCTTCCTGACGTAGTGGGTCCATATCATCCGGTCTGATAGCAGTTTCCTCACAACTGCCATAGATTTTTCTGCTTCAATACTCGACACAGTGAAGTTGCCCAAGCCTCATAATTCATAATTGCTATCGTTCAGCCTGTCTACGCCGAAAATGTAACCATTTCCCTCTTCATTTGTCACCTTGATTTTATCACAATTATATCAACCACCTAATCACACTTCTATAACACCGATCTTTTCCTCATGTACGGAAAATCTCGACCTTTACTCGGCAAAATTTCTGGCGATTTCTTCAATTTTTCCTCTTTTCTCGGTAATCAGGTTACAAGGTTGCGTAATATTCTCGAATCCTGGATCTTTGCAACTTACCATTGACGTACACACTTGACCTTGGAAAGCTTTGACTCGATTAGTGATCCCGTGTTTACTATGTGATAAAACAGCAATTTAGGACAAAAAAACCTTATACATTTTCTAAATTTACTTTAGTAACTATACTTGCTGACTCGTTAATTCCACTTGCAATTTTCTTCGCGCATTCAACTCGGTTTTGGTTACTTTGCTTGTCCGTCTCAAAACAGACACAAGATTGCTGCCCTCAAGATTTAAATTAACTGTTCTATTTTGCTCTCTGTAATTCGCTTCACCCACTTTTGGACACGGTTGGTCGAAAATCCAGCATAAATTCGTCAGAATTCCTGGATCCATAACCCTTTTGCTGGATAAAGAGAGTACATTACTTTTGGAAAGTATATTACCTTTTGTAGCAGTGCAGAGGACACTCTTGATTCCGCTGAGACGGCGATCTTCCAAGGCGGGCTGCTTGGAAGCAAACGTCTTTACGGTTGTCTCATTGCTGGCATCCTGGCAAAGGCAAACAGACTCTACTAACCTCGGTAAAATAGTTTTCCTCTATCTCGTAGCCTACCTTAGCTACGAGACCCACACCGAAACACGTCTTGTCACTGCGATATCTTGTTTATGAAGAGGCCGACAATAGTAGCACGTGCGTCACAGCATGTGGCTGTTCGGTCTTAGCCATTCTTCCAAGCCTGAGCACGAACAACTAACGTTCACGTCCTTTTTCCTAACAAATTCTGTATAAAAGAAATCGTAATACAAGACGGAACTACAGTAGAGTTTGTACAAATAATATGCTGGTTTGAACAATTTTAAGTATAATTCGAATTATGTGTAGTAATGTGTACTATTTTTTACTGGTTAACCCCTCAATTTAGTAGAGTGCAATTAATCTGGCTTTTATTTTGTATTGTTCGAGGAGTATCGCTGATTAGCATAAAATAGGAGTGTTCGTAATGACCTGGATCAAATCCGCGCGGCGCAAGCCTTGCATGTAATTGAAAAAGAAGGCAAAGGTACGGTTTCAAAGCATGTTTAATTATACATTTTATTCCTGAATTAAATGTATAAAGAAATTATCGAATGACGTTATTTTAAATATTGGAGGCAATGATTAGCAAAAATAACCTAGCTTCGTTTATAATAATCATCAATAGCAGTACTCAATCATCCCGTTCCATGGCAGGGCCTCGCGACTCTGACGTCATCTTTACGTCAGGTCTCAAGTTTCTAATGTGACCAATAACACGTCCTTTTCGAAAAAGCACAACCAGCCGTGTCGTGGGAGACAAATAGGACGTTTTACCCTTGCGCGTATTGGTCAAACAACCTTCCATAAGGACCGCGTGCGAACTCAACTGTTGGTGATTGAGGGCAAACGGGCAAAGCAGGGAACTTTGTGCCTGAGTGTCTAGCAGTTCTCCGCTTTGGCCGTTTGCCCTCAATCACCAACGGGCCAAGCAGAGAACTTTGTCTAGCCTCAGTGTCTAGTAATTCCCTGCTCTGCTCGTTGGCCTTTAATCATCAACGGGTAAAGCAGGGAACTTTGTCTAACCTCAGTGTCTAGCAATTCCCTGCTTTACCCGTTGGCCCTCAATCACCAACCGGTAAAGCAGGGAACTGCTAGGCACTGAAGCGTCTGTTATGCCAGGCTCGGCTAGTATTTTTTATAAATTTGATAAGTGTCCACAAATGTCATGTTCCTGTATAATAAGGAATCTGGAAAGCAGACCTTCATAAAAGAGTTGTTCTTGCACTGACGACTAATCATTCTTTGACTTATCGGTCAAGATTGCTAAATAAAACGTTTGTTCCCATAACATCTTTCACCTTCAACCGTCATCTTTTTTTCTTCTTGGATTTTTATTTTCCAGGAGAAAAGCAGCAAAATATGGAAGACCTAACGACTTATGTTAACAGCAAGAGGGAAATGTTTTTAACCCAGGTAGGCCTATTTATTAATTTCTCTTGTTTTCAAAGCAAAGGATTAATTAACCCAGGGTCAATTTAAGAGGTTCGCCCAAGGCATGCTTGAAGTTCCTGGAGTCCTTGAATTTGTTAACAAAAAATTCAAGGCCTTGACTTTCTTGAAATTCTTAACCTCGTTCTTGAAAGTCTTTGAATTTAATTTTTTGTCGTAATTTAAAATAACCCCCTAGCTTTGGGCAAGATAGAGAAAAATTTTCAGTTTATTTTATGTAACTTGTGATGTTTTATCATAAAATGTTGTTAGCTTATCTTTTAAGCTTTCTTGCTCCATGCTTATCCATAAGTTGTTGGCTATTAAAGCTGCAGAAAAAAAAACGGTCAATGGGGGCAAAAAGCTGCAGAAAAAAACAGATGGAGAAAAAAAGCTGCGAGAAAAAACAGTCGATGGGGAAGTAGATGGGGGAAAAAAGCTGCAGAAAAACAGAATTTTGCCGGCCCACGTGAAGGTCAGCTAAAAATTTTTTCTTTTGCCTGGGTATATACTACACCTGTCGAATTTTAGCATTTCTATGCGTTCTGCTTTGCCTTTTCCCTAGAGAACTTAAGTTGCTTCGATCCGACCAGCTTGGCAACCCCATAAAAAAGCGTACATGAGAGCAACTGCATCTTGTTCTCTTGATATGTCAGGAGATGACTCAAACTGGGAGGTAGGGACGTTGGTTAGGTATATTATATCCCAGGCAAAAGAAACAATTTTTAGCCGGCCTTCATGGGGGCCGGCAAAATTGTCTTTCTTGTTGCTGGGCTATACTATACCTGTCGAATTTTAGCATTCAGCAGCAGACCTTAACTGGTTTGGTGGCGGGCACCTCCTGATCGAGTTACCCCGGGTTGCAAGCTGGTTAATGATTTGGTACTTCAGTTCACTTGTCTTATCCAAAAACTTTATTTCCCACCCCCGTTTTTTTTTTTTGTCTGAAAGGCGTGAAGTTCTCCACCGAGAAGACGAGCGTTCGTCTTGTTGAGAAAAGGACTTGGAACTGGTTTGAATGGTCAAATTCTCGGCAGGGAATATTTCAATTAGTGCGAGAATTGGTT
>JAHWFP010093816.1:16576-38598 GCA_023313725.1 Lithobius niger | reverse complement strand
CTTTGTAGGAGGATTTACAGTTTTTTGCCAAAATATATTTATTGCTGACCACCGGGTAGTAAGGGTCTAATGCTTACCAGCCTCTACTGACAAAATTGTACACCTAGACCCTGACTGTCAAAGCTTGTCCGTGTACCTTCTAGGTTTTGAATTTTAGACCCTTACTCTAAACATTTAACGTTCCGTTTTTGTTTATTAATTCGTGTTACTTTTAGAATTGCAGCTAAACTGTAAAACAGTGCAGTTGACGGTCAAAGTTGATAGTTTAACACAGAGACCCTAGGCTGACCCTTACTAACACTGGCTATCGCCAGTGTTAATAATAGAAACAATTTCTTTAATCTACAGTCTACGTCTTGCACCTGGATTTTGCTAATTGGCATTGTTGTATAATAACAATGTTTAAAACAATGTAAAACAATCAATCTGGTCGTTTAGAGCTCCATAACCCCTGAACAACTTGACCAATTAGAAAATGCCTTATGAAAAGGGCACATCTACAGAGCAATACCTGTAAAATGAGCTAAGAACCAGCTTTATAGGACAAATGGTTTGCCCTGTAGAGAGGACAGACGAAAGTATCCCCAGAACAACATCATCATCATCATCATCATCAAGAAGAAGCCGAACAAGAAGTTGTCTATTTGGCCCCTCTCTGTATCTCGGGTTTGCCTCGACCGAATTTCACAGTTTTTGGACTGCAGACAGGCTATGACTAGTCAAGGCTAGATTCCAAATTTGGTTTAAAGATGTTTACTTTTAACGGAGTTATAAGCTCTCAAAGATGAGAGTTTAACACAGCGATCCAAGGTCGACCCTTACTAACACTGGCTATCGCCAGTGTTAATGAAATGCTATGATATAAAAAAAAGGTGACTGTTGTCCTTATAATGTAACGAAAGCCAAAAAAAAAAAAAAATGGACGAGAAAACTAGATTGGTGTTTTCATTTCATAATTACTAAGAAAAACAAATAGAGTTCATCGATTTGGACCAAAAACAGCTGATATCTACCCCAAAACAAAACTTGTTAAGGATTCCCACCAAGCTTTTCGGCCGTGTGAAGTCGTGATATCAAACGCCAAGCTCTGTCGCCAAGCTAATCCCACCGACTAATTAATACTTCAAACGTTAAATGAAATAATTGAAAATTGCGCAGTAAGCAATTTTCATATATTTCTTTTAACCTTCGAACTATTACTCAGTGAGATTAGCTTGGCGAAAAAGCTTGGTGTTTGATATCACGACTTCACACGGCCGAAAAGCTTGGCGGAAATCCTTAACAAGTTTTGTTTTGGAGTAGACTACTAACTACTAACTACTGATACCTACTAGTAACGAACATAAATTCTTCCTTGCGGTAAATAAAGCTGGTTCTTAGCTCATTTTACAGGTATTGCTCTGGAGATGTGCCCTTTTCATATGGACCTTCCTAATTGGTCAAGTGGTTCAGGGGTTAGGGAGCTCCAAAGTTCCAAATTGATTGTTTTAAACATTGTTTTTATGCAACAATGCCAAACTGACAAAGAAAGGTGTTTGTAAGGAGATACTGCAATACTAATAAAAATGCTAATCAAATGAAAAAAGGTGACTGCTGTCCTCAAAATCTAACAAAACCAAAAAAAAAAAGAAGAAAAAGAAATGGCCCAGAAAACTAGATTGGCATTTCCATTTCATAATTACTAAGAAAAAAATGGATTTCATCAATTTGGACCAAAAATTACTGATATGTACCCCAAAACAAAACTTGTTAAGGATTCCCGCCAAGCTTTTCGGCCGTGTGAAGTCGTGATATCAGTCGCCAAGCTCTTTCGCCAAGCTAATCCCACCGACTAATACTTCCAACGTTAAATGAAATAATTGAAAATTGCGCAGTAATCAATTTTCATATATTTCATTTAACCGTCGAACTATTACTCGGTGGGATTAGCTTGGTGAAAGAGCTTGGCGTTTGATATCATGACTTCACATGGCCTAAAAGCTTGGCAGGAATTCTTAACAAGATTTGTTTTATGGTATAACAATTAACTCCATAAAAACCGAGCAAAAAATCAAAATTGAAGACTTAAGTTGGCGGTTTAATTAGCTAGCAGCCCTTTTTCTCTTAGCCCATCGCCACTCTGATTTACAACTAATTGTTAGTTAATTCAGGAACGTCAGCTAAATTTTCCGCCATTTTGAAAAGTAAACAACAATACTTTTCAAACCTAAATTATTCAGTGTTAGTTAAACGTTAATAGTAATGTTTTACAAAAAAATTTAAATTCATCAGTTAATTAAATTTGTAAATAAAATGGATAAAAAAAAAACAGAATTGGCTCAATTAAATTTTTACGACCTTTCATGCTAAAGAATGTTTACGAAAAACATCGAAATTTGCTTAACAGTATGGTGCAAACCTGTCTCGGGAAGTCGAAAACTCAAATAGCGTAAAATGCTTCAGCACCCTGGACTCTGCAGGGGAAGCTTACAGTGCTCCTCCAACCCACTAGCTGGTTTCGCCGGGCCCCTACTAAAAAAAGGCTCATTTTCTCTGCACCTCTCTTTCTCTTCCCCCCCCCCCCCCCCAAGCTGGAGTTGGCTGGCGCCACTACTGGCCCAGACTCCCGGGCTACTGTATGTAAAGTTTGGTTTGTTTAGTCCTTGCAATTTTCGCGTGATGCGCGGTGTAAGATAACATTGGAACGTGATCATAGCGGAGATACGCTCCAATTACCGCACACCAGCAGAAACGATTTATAACAACAGGTTTTTAATAGTTTAGTTTCTAACAATTTCCAATAGATTTTCCGTAATTTTCGGGCCAAGATACATCCGATAACAGAAACACCCTCCGAGTTGTACTTGGTCAGCATAGAAAATTTCATGAAGTTCGGTTCAGTAGTTTTAGCGTAATGTTATAACAAACAAACACCAATGAGAACTTCATAGGGAGCTACCGTCGCTCTGCTCCGTTTAACTGATGAGTTAAAAGAAATAGTTTTTTGAATGTTAATACATAACCTGAGCAAAGGTTTAAAAAAATGCAAAGTAGCCTTGCGAGCACCCATCCCATTCTTTTTTAGAATTAATTTTAAACGCCCATGGGCGCTTAATAAGCAGGTTATGATATCTGTAAGCTGTATGATTGTTTTATCCATCCTAATAGGCATGCCACGAAAAAAAAGGAATGGTGGACAAACAAGCAAACGTTTGGGACTTCAATACCAAAAATATGAATAATCTGGAAGAATCGCTTACAACAATTCAGAAGAAGTATCCTGACAGTAAGCCAAGCAACAATTGCCGAAGTGGATCATTTTGGTATAACCTAGCAATAGAAATTTCGACTTCAGGAAACCACAAAAACAAAGATACTTGCTGAAAAGAAGCCGCAAATTATTGAACTTGTGGTTAAAAAATAAGGACTTCTCTGGTTTTGTTATGAATACAATGGCAACGTGCATTGTAAAACCTCAAGTTCCACGACTACTTTTCACCAAAGGTACGTTGCATTAGCATATTTTTCTAAGTACATGCTGAGTGATTTGAAATCGAAGAGAAAAGTATGATTTTGCTTCAAGAAATTTTAGTAACTGGCCGAGCGAGCATCAAGATAGGTTTTACATATATTTAAGGTGGCCTTGTGTGAATGTGTATCGTGTCTGACTTCTTAGCCGATTTTTATTTTAGCGGGAGTTTTAGTAGTTTTGGAGAATCTTAATTATAATTTATTACAAAAGTAAATATCGTAAAATCATAATCTTTTTCATAACGCAATGGTTAAAAAATATTATAAAAAGAAACAAATTGGCATTCGCGTTGGGATTGGCCGCTTTACTAAGCGTCACACAAGTGTATTTGGCTGCCAGGTACAGTCTAGGATGTTACGTCACTTGAATGTTATGTGACGTATTGGCCTGTACATCGCATTTATCGGTACATACCTCTTTTATGACACCCACCTTTTTTTTTATGGTGCCACTGTAATAAAAAATTTTGACTAGTTTACCTACCCTTATTTGTACGAAGTACGTGTTTTATTTAAACTTTCCTTTATTTGTAACCCATAATAATTCCATGGTTCAATGATTTGGATGCAATCCAGCTTGTGCCTAATTGTAACGAACGAAGAACGTCTTTGAGTCGTGATGACGTGCTTTTTTGCCCTTAGAGTCAGAGCACCTCAAAATGTACCGTTGCGGAGTAAATATGGTATCGTTAAATTTTAACAGACTTCGTTTTCCCCCAATAGTCCAGTCAAATTAGCCTATTTTTAGCTAATTGAGCCATAGTCCACCAGCCAGAGCCAGTCTTTGGGCTCAAGGTTAAGGTATA
The DNA here is from genome assembly GCA_023313725.1 of Lithobius niger. Lineage (NCBI taxonomy): Eukaryota > Metazoa > Arthropoda > Chilopoda > Lithobiomorpha > Lithobiidae > Lithobius > Lithobius niger. The sequence goes on along the minus strand of JAHWFP010093816.1, from coordinate 34,282 downwards.
ACCTGAAAGCTAGAAAAATTCCATAAGTGCATGGTGTGAAGTACACCCCTAGGGATACTCACTACGGTGGATGTAGACTCATGAAGTGGTGCAGCTTTCCTGTACGACGTCATAAGTAAAATGGCATCCAAAATGGCGACCAAAAAACAGTTTTTGCTTCTAGCACCTAAACCGTTCATCCGATCGAAAATAAACCGGTTACCAATTATGTTTAGAATAAAATTTCCGTTAGAAAAAATTCTTTTTTTTTTTTTTTAAATTAACCCTTCTGGCCGAAATTCGTCATTTAAGTTCTGTTAGGCCATTTCTGTATGCTATAGATACAACAGAGAGATGTACAGCTAACCAGGCCGCCCATCTTACTCAAAAGTAGTATTCTCTAAGGTAGTGTGTAGTGTAGGCTTGGCTTGGCTGTCAGAACCAGAAAAAGTATTCCGTAAGTGTGAAATGTTAGTTAGTGCTCCCTGTCTTCGGTAAAATAAATAAATAAATAAAATAAAATTAAAATAAAAATAAAAATTGAAAATACAAAATTACAAACAAAAATAACTTTTTTCCTTAAAAAAATGAAAATAAAAATTTGAAACACAAAAAATAAAATAAAATAAAAAGAAAAAGAAAAATTGAAAACACAAAATTACAAACAAAAATAACTTTTTCCGTAAAAAAAAAATTAAAAGTAACATGGCTGACTGTCATTACACTCCAATAGGGTTACTTCTTACACACGAATTTGATTACTTTTCATTTTTTTAAGGAAAAAAGTTATTTTTGTTTGTAATTTTGTGTTTTTAATTTTAATTTTTATTTTTATTTTATTTTATTTTTTGTGTTTCAAATTTTGGTTTTAGTGTTTTAATTTTTATTTTTTTTATTTTTTTGTGTTTTAAAAATTTTTGTTTTTGAGTTTTAAATTTTTTAAATTTTATTTTATGTTTGTATTTAGTTTTTTGTGTTTTTAATTTTTTTCTTTGTGTTGTGTGTTTTTTTTTTAGTTTATGAAGCACCAATGTAATACTTTCGTTTTGTACTGCAGTACTGGGTAGTAGAATATAACTTTACACCACCAGTTTGGTACACATATTAAGATGTGATACTTTTTTCTTGGTAGTTAAGTGCCCAAAAAAAATGTATATGCATGAAATGATTTTCAGTAAGAAGATGTATCATCACTCCAGAATGCCGGCTTACCTCAAAATATGCCAACTTAATGTAGATTGAAGCAATAGTTGAGAGAGCTTAGCTCTGATTGGTTCATCTGTTGTGTCAGCTTACTTCTGATTGGTTGTTGGGTATGATAGTCCCTCAGTAAATATCTTATTCAGTATACCTAGACTGTAACCTTGTAACTCTTTCATTCCGCGTCAGGATCTTGTAAGGAGCAGACGTGTATTTCCTCAGCTCCCTTAATCTGTACTTCACTGTACTGATCCCCAGCTAACTGAAAAATTTAAGTTTAGTTGGTCTCAGTAACTTTATCACCAACATCTTAACCCACCATCATCATCATACTACACTACATTCTTCACCAGCATAGTTAAGTAAGTAGTTTTTAACTCAGTTTTTTACATTTAAAAAGTTTAAACAATTCGCTGGGGAAAAAAAGCTTTAAGTTCTAAAAGTTCTTGCTCAGTAGATATGTTAGTATTTTAACTTTTATAAGACGCAAACTCTAAATATATGGGGTTGTGTATCAGCTTGAGTGAGTTTCAGTATGGTTAAACTTGTTTTTTTTTTAAACTGTAGTAATGGCTGGAGAGAGCAACCACTCTGTACCTTCAACAGATTTGCATACTGATGGCTATGAAGCAATGGATACAACAGAATCAGCTACAGAAGATGTCGAGGATATGGATACAATCCCCAACATTCAGCGCCCTACATACGGTTACCCTACAATCACCGACCAGTTTGAGTTGGAGCTTACTGACGTGGAACATAATCAAAAATTTAGTTACACCCTTGAAGACTTTGTGCTGCGGCTTGTTGACCCATCTCTCCTCACAAATGGGCCAAGACTACCTCTTCACCTTCAAAAGGTACTGCAAACTGTAGTGGACCTTGTGAAACCATGTAATGGTGATCTGAGTAGGAGCAGTGTTCGTGTCGTTATTGACACACCATCAATGGAGAACCCAGTCTCCATCCCATTCATAGAACATCAAGAGCTGACTGGTGATACAGTTTTGACTTTTCTAGAGAGTCAACGTCAATCGAATGAGCAATTTGACATCACTGAACCAATGTCAATCTCAGTACAACACACTACATCTAGAATCAGGGGAGGGGGGTGGTATGAAATTCGTGGCCCACTTAAAAGAACAGTGGTTGAGTTGGTGGAATGGTGTGCACGCAAGGACAGTGTGGTCTGCATCACCAATAGTGACAACATCTGCTTGGCTAGAACACTTGTTGTATGCATGTCTCTTGCAGATAAGAAGTCAAACCCGTCTAATAAAAAACAATGAAAAACATTACGACCAAGTACGAAAATCCTGCCGACCGAATCAGCAAAGAGAAGCTCTCATGTTGCATGAAGCAGCAAATATCCCACAAATGCGTTGTGGAATAGAACAAGTGCATCAATTTCAAGTGCATCTTGGAAACAGATACAGAATTATAGTGTATAGCGCAGAAGCACAGTTTAGTGTAGTGTACGATAGTAACAATAATGGGGCACCTGTAACATTGCTGTACCACAACAACCACTTTGATCTCATTACTACTGTGGCTGGCTTCTTTTGCAAAAATTACTTTTGTCAGCGTTGTCTAAAGACTTACGACCGTACTGCAAAACACCTATGCAGTGGCCAGTGCAATGCTTGTCGCACACAAAAGTGTCCTCAAGATGGAAATCCTCGTGTGCTGTGTGATGAGTGCCACCGTTACTTTTGAGGAGCAACGTGTTACTTGTTGCACAAAAACGGGGCATGTGGAACTATTCGTCGTTGCAGTGAGTGCGGATTCCCATCTCACGGAAAAAATGTAGTGTGTGGGACGATCAGATGTAAGAACTGTAAACAAATGGTGACAGAAGACCATAAGTGTTTCATTCAGAAGGACGAGGTAAGCTTAGACCTTGAACCTATCTACCTCTATTTTGATGCAGAATCCATGGTGGAAGAGAGCGGGAAACATACACCCAACCTTATAGTACTTCAGCGAGAGAATGGTGAAAGCATTTCATTTCCTAGCCAGGATGAATTTTGTGAGTACGTTTTAAAACAGGACTGTGGCATCCCATCCCCCCCAAGAGAAGAGAGTCAGAGAAAGAAAAAGAAGGTTACACATCCAGTGAGAATTTTGATTAGTCATTTTGGAAAAGGGTATGATCATTTTATAGTCCTCGAATACTTGCTAAAGCACTTTATTCAACCAAAAGTGATTTTTCAAGGTGCTAAGCTACTTACTCTTCAAGTACACATGGGTGAATTCGTTTATAAATTCATTGACAGTCATTCGTTTCTCCCATGCAAACTAGCAGATCTTCCAAAAATGTTTGGTTTTCAAGACATTGTGATCAAAGGTACATTTCCTCATCGGTTCAATACCTTAAAACATCAGAACTACAATGGGTCATTTCCAGCCCTTCATTGGTTCACACCTGAAACTTTGAAAAACAGTTCCAAGAAGGCCCTTGAGGAGTGGCACCAACGCGAAGTGAACCGTTATGAAGCGGATCCCAGCCTCACGTATAATCTGAGGGAGGAGCTTTTCCGATACTGCCAGGACGACGTTACAGTGCTTCGTCTTGCATGTCAAAAGTTTCGGACACTCTTCTGCCAGGTTACCAACATCGACCCCTTCAAAACATCCCTCACACTTCCTGGTGCATGTCATAAAGCATACAGGACCCAGTGGATGCCAAAAGACTCCATTGCAATATTGAGCGAAGCTAATGGACCCCGTAAAAACAGTGTACTTGCCCAGCAGTGGCTCAAGTGGGAAGAACATGTGACTGGTCTACAATTTCAGCACAGCAGAAATGGTGGCGAGGTGAAGCTTGGTGGAAAATACTACGTAGATGGATTCAACAAGGAAACTAACACTGTACTTGAATTCCATGGAGATTACTTCCATGGTAACCTATCCAAGCACCCTGCACAAACCTACAATAATCTCCTTCGATCAACAATGGGAGAACTCTTCGAGAGAGCGAGAACTCGAGCACATGGGGTACACCGTTCGAAGCAAATGGGAGTCCGAGTTTGAGGAGGACAAAAAGTCTGTGCCTGGTCTCGTTGCATTCCTGGAGCAACACAGCTTTAAAACACCTCTTCGTGCTTGGGATGCCTTCTACTGAGGTCGTACCAATGCAATGGTACTGTATGCAAAAGCTTTGCAGGGATGGGTCATAAAATACCTCGACGTAACATCTATGTACCCGTACATTAACAGATCTGGCAGGATGCCAAAAGGTCACCCCTTGATCATACGTGACGTTGCCTTTAATCTCTCACTACACTATGGACTCTTTTACTGAGTTGTGTTACCACCAACCACCCTAGTACATCCAGTTTTACCATTAAGAAGTAAGGGGAAGCTTCTTTTTCCACTTTGTTTTACCTGTGCAGAGACTCGCCAGCAGACCCCCTGTGTTCATAATGACTCTGAAAGGGCAATGGAAGGAACATGGTGCACTCCCGAAATTGTAGTGGCTATTCAGAAAGGTTACATTGTTCAAAAAACATATGAAGTATGGCACTATACAGAAGCAACAACCGATCTGTTTCCAGAGTATATAAACAGTTTTGTCAAACTGAAGACTGAGGCATCTGGATACCCATCCTGGACAAAAGATGACCCTGAGCTACAAACCTTGTTTCAAGAATCAATAAGAGATGTAGAGGGCGTAACATTGGATCCAGATAACATCAAACCAAATCCAGGACTCAGAAGCCTTGCAAAACTCTGCCTCAATAGCTTCTGGGGACGCTATGGTATGCGTGACAACTTTGCCAAGACCGAGTACATCAATACTGTTAGAGATTGGCAGAAGTTACTTAATTCTGAAGAATACCAGATCACACAAGTTAAGATTGTCAACCATGAAACCCTCATGGTGAGCTACACCAACTGCAAAGACTTTGTAACATCGTCACCTTACACTAATGTTGTTATTGCAGCCTTCACCACCTCCCTTGCTAGGCTTCACCTCTACAAGTACCTAGATATGGTGGGGTAGGGGGCCCTGTACTGTGACACGGATTCGTTGATATATATGCACCCTAAAGAGTCTGATCCTCTTGAAGCTGAAGTTGGTGACTTCTTAGGAAAAATGACAAACGAGCTAGAAGGGTATGGCCCTAATGTCAGTATTGCAGAGTTTGTGAGTGGTGGACCTAAAAACTATGGATATATGCTCACAAATGGTTGCAGTGAATGGAAAGTGTGGGGGATTACGCAGTCATACAGAACCTCAGAACTTTTAAACTTTGATGTAATGAAAGACTTTATTTTCAACTCTAACTGAGATGACTCCATACGAATCCCTGCTGAAACAATCAAGCGTAACAAGCAGACTGGTACACTCACAAATGCTTGCACCTACAAGACATACAAATTTGCATATGACAAAAGTGTTCTCCTCCCTGAATTTCAGACACGACCGTATGGGTTCAGTATTTAAATATCTTGATGTGAACAGTAGTAAGTTTGTAAAACAGCATTTGTAAAAATATCTTACTGAAATTATTCTGTATTGTATAACATGCAGATAATAAACTTACAAATGAAATTATTGTACCAAATACCATTATGTAAATCTACACACAAAAAGCAGTAAAAATGTAATAGCTTGGTGTAAAACTGAAATCTAATAAAAAATAAATACTGAAACTGAATACTGTGTAAAATACTAAACTGTAGTAAAAAAAAAATGAATGTAATACCAATAGTGAATAAAAAACAGTTTTAAGATGAATCTGACGTAGTACACTTTTATTTCTTTGTGTGTTAGTCATATCTTCAGCTAGTAACAAAATTGGACCCCTATTTTTATTGTTTGGCTTCCCTGTAAAACAAAAGTTTGGCTTTAATGACATGAAATAGGTTATTGCTCAGGCGTACCCCAGCCCAGTCTTTGCCATTACAGTCCCATGTTGGTTACCTAATTTTCACTTGCCACATTCGACACGTTCACCACATTGTGTATCAGATCTAAAATTGTTTCATCGTATCTTCAGCTTGTAACAGAGTCGGTCGTAACCTTTATTGGATTGCTTCCTTGTAAAAATATAGTTTGAGTTTTTTTTTTTTTTTGCCGTAGGCTAAGTAAAATCGTCATGAACACAACAAGCGAGATGCGAGTGGTAGCCTACTCTAAAAATGTCGTTGCAAATTTTTTTTAGCTACTTCAAAAACCCCAGCTCAGTTTGTTCTTGTTATTAACTACAAATTTAAAAAAAATCGTTATAAAATTATGTTTTTGACACCTTTACCATGCACACTTAAACAAACTTTACACACGCCAGTTTCGACACGATCACAGTAGGTATACAATAGACACATTCATTAACCAACAAAAACAGTTTATTTACGATTGATTGCTTTTTTATGCGCCCATGGCATACGCAACACGTAGTGAGCAATAATAAAACACGTGCGAGGACAGTGACATTTCCCGTAAAAAATTTATCATTGTTGCCCCGAGTTCGAGTTTTCAACGAAAAGCATCAGTCTCTCTCGGCCAAAAAAAAGTCGGTCGAGGATGCATACACGAGAATTTGTTTTGTTTGACAACACCATAACTTGTAAAAATCATACATGTGTACGGTGGAGTTTTAAAGCCAACTTCTTGGACTAAATAATAATAATATGCATCATTTTCTCCAGTAATCACTCTTAAAAAGGTCACGGAGTTTAGTAAAGACTGTTGAATAATATTTATTTTCTTCATCTATTTCTTTAAATGAATGCTAGTTTGGCAGGGGCGGGAGGGGGGAAGGGGCCATCTTTAGATCACTGGTAGATATTTTACACTGAACTAATTGTTATTTTTTTTTTTTTTACTTTGTTATAGTGTGTCAGTGATGCTGAGTGTTTGTTTGTTTGTTACGCATTTTTTTATTACCATTCTAAAATGTATTTCTTGTTTTTGGCTTACAACTCAATTTGAAGTCAGCTGTCTGTACATGTCCAGTCATGTTGCCAAGGGGTCAGGTGTACTTGAAGGGGGAAATCCCGATGACTGGCCACCCTCCTTTGTATTCTTAGATTGTTACTTTTGTGAGCGTAATGATTACGAACTACGCTGGGCACCATTCTATTGTCGTAAGACATGTATTTTTAATAGCTCGACCATGAGGGAAAGGTGTGTTCCTACACAGCGCGGATAGCATAACCATAATTCTGGATCGTGAGTTCTAATGTTAAACGTTAAATGCTATCCTACAGAGGACGTGAAAAAAGTAACGTGGATCGAATTAAGGCATACGTCTTTTGTACACAGATTGTAATGTTCCCTCCGGAACGTGTAGGTACTTAGAACTAAGACATTTCAGACAGTAAATGATAAGCAGACTAACACTTGCTAAAGGACTTTATTTCCTGTGTGCTGTACAGTTTTATAACATGATGATGTCATGTGATTATCCACAGGATGTAGGGTGGCGACAAGCATGGACAGACTGATTGAACTATGTAGTGGTTAAGGTCAGCTGAGGAAGGTGAATAGTGTTGGATGCAACCCTCCCAGCGTGGCTTGCCACAAATAACAACAAGTCACGACAATGGATTCCCCGTTAAAAAAAAAATCTAAGACTACTGAAAAACAAACAAGCATCATTAGATTCTCTTTAGTCACTCTAATTTTATCTATTAAGAGAAGAAGAAAATGTTGCGCTTTCTAAAGAAAAAAAACTACATTTTTTCGAAAGCTAGACCCCCCAAAAAATAAACAAAATCTTTTAAATTTTAACAATGCTCGGAAAACTTGCATCATGAAGACCACTATTATAATTAAAGTTGAAATAGGAAGTTCAGGTTCTAGTATCAAGTGTATTTCTTTTTGTTGGCCAACCGTCTACCCTCTTGTGATGTTATCTAATAAGGAACAGTCATTGATCCAATTGGTTATTCTCGCAAATGAGAGTACTCATGCTCCTGAGCAGTTGTCATTTGCGACGGAAAATATGAAAATAGAAAAATAGACATATATTAAAATCGTGGAATCTATTTTCCACACATATAACCTGAAACATAACATTTTTCCCAGCACGAGAACAATTAAAATCATTCGGTCTATTCCAAATACACACAACGAAACGCGCACAGGTTTCCTACTTAAAGGAACAAATTAAAATGAAACCATTTATTTGGTTTACACATAACCGATACAAACGTTGATGTTAGCCTGACTCCAAAATTTAATTTGATGATGTGTCATAATCAGCGAGCTTGTCCGGTGCTCGCTGAGCTCTTTTTGGACGTTCGGAATGATTGAAGTTAGGCTGCGCTGCAGCATTTACAACAGATGGCGCAACCTTACGCTTTTTGGATTTTGGTTTGGATAGCGAAATTCCCGATGAACTTGCTTTCGGCGGAGACATCCTTGTTAATAAAGGAGGTTCCGTACCATCTGGCACTCTAATCTCTGGAGAGGCGCTAGAATTTTGTGCCATGGTGGAAACTTTGGGATCAATGACATCATCGGACTCTTCTATCCACAAAATGGGTGATTTCGCTCGATTTTGTACGTGCGTGACATTTTGACCTTGCGGATTGTCGGATGATCTTAAGAGCACATCATTTTCATTGGTTAATGTCGGCATTACTACAGACGATCTACGTGATAGGCCTTTTGATTTTCGACGCTGATTTAAATAATCAGCTGACTCTGGAACTGAAGTTGCCAAACCACTCGGATTTCGCTTGCTAGCGTGATGTTGAAAATCGCTATTCTTCGGAAATTTATTCATGCCTGAATTATCCGCTTTTCCTGTTGGAGCTACGTCGTTTGTTAAGCTTTCTGCAACTTCAGAATTCAGTTTAATGCGAAGCTGGTCACGATATTTAGTTACAACTTTCTGTTCATCAGTGAGTACTTCGAAAATCAGATGCGGCAGTCTAGATTTAATGACACCGCCAGACCATAATCGTGCGTTAGTTCGACTAAAATCACGATACCAAACCGTATTGCCAACATGATAGTGTTTTGACGTACGATGCTGTGTGCTAGCAACTTGTTTTTGCTGATTCCGTTTAACAATCGACACAGGGTCAGGATACAGCAAGTCTATTTTAGATTGTAATTCTCGATTAAAGAATAATTTAGCTGGTGTACTCTGGGTAGTCGAACTCACTGTAAGTAGTCTACTCGATGTTAAGTAGGCATTGATACTCTCCCGGATCGTCAACCCGTCACGTCTCGCAGCTTTATATACTCGTTTAAAATTCTTAACAAAAATTTCCGCTTGCCCATTTACCCATGGCGAATTTCCAGGCCCACGGAGATGTTGGATTCCTTGCGATTTAATCCAGGATTTGAATTCCTCACTTGTAAATTCAGGTCCGTTATCGCTAACAAAAGAATCAAACAATCCGTATTCGGCAATGTGGGTATTTAGTACTTCAATAACTTTCGCAGATGTGGTGCTTTTCATTTTATGAATGAATGGCAACTTACTATGAGCATCCACTAGGATTAAAAACATATAGTTATCGAGTGGACCCAAAAAATCAGCATGATAGCGCGAGTTAGGTTTTTGAGGATATTCCCAGTTATGCTTGGGACCTGCTACATTAATTTCTTTGAACTGTTGACAGTTAACGCAAGATTTTACTTTGTTTTCAATATCGCTATCGATTTTTGGCCACCACACCTTAGCCCTAGCCAAACCTTTCAATTTAACTATACCAAGATGCGAACTATGCAAGTCATTCAGAATCTGTTTTCGCAACGTTGACGGAATGACGATTCGGAATCCCCAGAAAAGCGTATAATTCTCGATGGTGATTTCGTTGCGACGTGAGAAGTACGGTTGCACGTCCGGATCCTCACATACGGCCGGCCAGCCCCGATTCACGTAGCGGTAGACTTTTGATAGAATTTTATCCTTTTTAATTTCGCTAACTAGTGTGTCATTTAGCACTGGCAAGTTAGATATTGTCTCTAACGCGAGAACATTGTATTGTTCCTCGGCTTCCTCGAACTCTTTGTCGTTCGGTAACGGAAGTCGAGACAGTGCATCAGCGGTTAAATTTAATTTGCCGGGAATATGCTCGAAATCATAAGAATAGAAATTTAACATAACCGCCCAACGCTGCACACGGGCTGCCGCCATTTGCAGAATTCCTTTCTTGGGGCCAAAAATCCAAATCACTGCCTTCTGATCTGACTGCAAAATGAACTTTTGACCATAGAGATATTCGTGGATGCGCTTCACTCCCAACGCCACGCTGAGCGCCTCACGATCGAAATGACTGTATCCCTGCTCTGTTTTTGTTAATTTGCGGGATGCAAAAGCTATGGGGCGCGACTCACCATTAGGCATAATATGCATCAGGCACAAGCCTACTCCGTAGGGAGAGCCGTCGCAGTCACAGTTTCAGTTTCAGTTTCGGATTGTAATGAACCAAAACCTTACCCTTTAAGAACAATTCCTTAACTTTGCTGACAGCTTGGTCACACGCTTTCCCCCACACCCATTTTACTTTAGGACTCAACAGTTGGGTAACTGGAGAAAGAATGTGCGCAAGGTTAGGCAAATATTTAGAGTAGTGGTTGACGAAACCCAGAAAGCTTTGCAATTTTTGAATGCAGCTAGGGTTAGGTGCGTTTGTCACAGCTTCAATTACCTCCGGGAGCGTGTGTAATCCTTCTGCATTAATCATATGCCCAAGGTATTTCAGCTCAGGTCGCGATAGTTTGCACTTATCAATCCTAAGCCTTGCACCATTTTCTTGCAAAGCACTAAGCAACATACGTAATGAGTCGTCGTGCTTTTCCCCCTTCCCACTTACTAAGATATCGTCGTAAAATGGGGAACATTTAGGAATATTGCTAGTAATTTGAGTCATAACCCTTTGAAAAATACCTGGACTAGAAGCTAATCCCAGGGGCACTCGTAACCAGCGAAAAAGACCTAACGGGGTATTTATAGTTAGTGCTGCTTGTGATTCGCGATCTAATTCGATCTGCAAAAACGCATCCTTAAGATCGATAAGGCTGAACGTATCACTCCCAGGTAATTCGCTAAAAAGTTCTGCGGCCGTGGGAACCGGGTAATGGTCGACTTCGAGTTGCGGATTAACTGTTGTTTTGTAGTCGCCTATAATTCGTATCTCGCCCCCCGGTTTGTGCACGATGACGATCGGCGTCAACCATTCCGAGGTTGTCACTGGCTCTAAAATTCCAAGGACAACCAAGCGTTCAATTTCTTGGTTAACCTTTTGTTTAAGTGCTAACGGGACAGGTCGCACTTTACAATAAACTGGCTTGGCATCAGCTTTGAGTTTTATTTTGGCCTTGAAGTTCTTAAACTTGCCCATACCCTCGCTAAAAAGTTCGGGAAATTCGTTAACCAATTCTGCGGTGTTAACAGTGGGAGTGTTAACCTTAACTTTTTTGATACGTTTAACTTTTGTTTGCAAGTCATAATACGGATTCATATCCGGCCTAAAGATTGACAGCCAATCTTTTCCCATTAATGATGGTTTGTGTGATGTCCTAGGCGGGGACACACCTTAGCCCAGCGTGGGCACCAATGGTAATAAACACACGGACTACCAGAGTGTAGGCTACAGCTGATAAGACAGCGAACTTCCTGTTTACTTCTCTTTAAATACAATTTTAACAGGAAGTCATGTGATGCAACTTAATACAATATATAATTATGGAATAGCCTATTAGTAGTTAAAGGGGTATCTTGGTAGGGTTAGCATATTGACATGAAATTGATGGCTGCCATTGTGGAGCACACAAGTGACGACTCCACAATGCAGCGAGCGAAAAAAAAAACAGAAAAAAAAAATAATCTAAGCCTAGCTGGAAATAAAATTATGATTACGAAGGCAAGATGTATTTTTTAGTGCACTACCTATTTTTAAAGAAAGATACATAATTTTTCGCTTTCGAGGAAAAGCTAAACACTATTTTTGAAAGCTGTTTTACAAAATAAAGAACTGAAGATGTACATGATTAAGCAAAAAATTAAACATTTATAAACTGGCTGAAAACTTGCCAGTTTTAAATTTCTGTTTTGATTTCTGGAGCAATTTTTACAATAAATTCAATTTAAATTTTCAATGTTGTTTTAATTTCGTAGCCTTTTTTGGTTAATTTTCTTTTTGCAGCAACCATTTCTGCAGCTGAAACGCTACAGCGTTGCTGTGAACAAACATCTGGCATCAAGAATTCGGTGCCAAATTAGTTTCTTTGGATTAGGCTTCACCGGAGTGGGAATTGCGGCTCCAAGCAATTTTTTGTTCCGATGTCAGAAGTGTTTAGGTACATGAAAAGACAAAAAGATACAAAAAAGATAAAATCGTGAAATCAATTTTTCACACGAACAACAAAATACACTTACATTTTTACCTAATTTTAAAGGTGGACATTTTTAAAATTAACAGAGCCGATTCTCTGCACGAATAACTAGGGGACAAAACGTTTTAGCGTTACTCGCTACAGTTTAAAAAGAACTATCATCTAATTCATAAATAACGGATTACAACAAAAAAAAACGAAGAAGTTGTAGCCAAATGGTAATTTTGCAAAAAAACTACAAATTGAGCTTGTCTGGAGCTCTACGCAGTCTCTTTGAACGATGAGCATTTTGAAGCTGCGCTGCAATATCAACTTGTGTTGGTGATAGCACAACTTTGCGTTTATTGGGATTCGGTTTCGCTTTTTTGTTAGCATGACCTGGCTTCGGTGGTGATTGCTTAGTGGATGGTGACGTCGATGGAGATTGTGACCTTTCTGACTTCGAATTCCCTTCAAGAGGGGCGCTGGTAGTAGCCAAAGGTGATTGGTTATTTACGTTAGCAGACTCATCCACTTCGTGTGTGTGGGGTAATTTCGCTGGAGATTTCCTGCCACCTGGTGACTTGCGATGTAAATTCTCAGGTGATTTTTCAAGCTGTTGGATTGGTGGAATTTTTCCCTCAGTAACAGAAATTGACTTTCTGGATTGGCCGAGAGATCGACGCTCAGGAACTACGTCAGCGAAACTTGGCTTTTCACGTTGTTTGCCACCAAAAGACATGCGTTTGAAATTTGAGTGATCTTGCTCATTATGCATGGAGAAATTACTGCTTTTCGCCGTCGAAACAAGTGCGTTTGGAGGCTGTTCTGGATAATCATTTTCCATGGTATGTAACCTTAGCTGTTCGCGATGTTTGCGAATCGTATTACCGTTAGTATCAACGATAGTATAGGACTGATTTTCACATTTTTGGTTAACCATACCGACTGACCATAGCCTGTCATTTGTCGTTGAAAAGTCACGATACCAAACCTTTTCACCTATTTGATACGTTTTCAACTCACGATGGTGGGTGCTCTGTACTTGTTTTAATTGTTTACGGCGTACGGCTGCAATAGGGTCAGGGAACAATAAATCCAGCCGAGACTTTAATTCTCGGTTAAAATATAATTTTCCGGGTGTTGCTTGCGTGGTAGCGGAGATAGTAATTCGTGCTGATAACAAGTAGGAATTTATACTCTCTTGAATAGTAGACCCCTGTCGCCGCGCAGCCTTGTAGACTCTCTTGAAATTACGGACGTATACCTCAGCCAAACCGTTGGTCCAAGGCGCAAAACTTGGCCCGGTCATGTGCCTAATTCCGTTGGATTTTAACCAATTTTGGAATTCTGCTGACAAAAATTGGGCAGCATTGTCCGTAACTAAGCTGTCCATTAAACCATATAAAGCTATATGATTGTTTAAAACGTCAATGACACCCGCGGACGTTGTTGACTTCATTTTATGCACAAAAGGAATTTTTGAATGTGCGTCTACAAGAATGAAAAACATGTAATTGTCCATCGGCCCCAAAAAATCGGCGTGTAAGCGATTATTTGGTTTTAGTGGATATTCCCACGTATGCTTAGGACCTGACGTTTGAGTATCTTTATACTCTTGACAATTTTGGCATGATTTGACTTTATTTTCAATGTCAGAGTCAATCTTAGGCCACCAGACTTTTTGTCTAGCTAAACTTTTCAATTTAACTATGCCTAAGTGAGCACTATGTAGATCTTTCAAGATTTGTCTCCGCAAGGCCGTCGGCACCAGGACTCTATACCCCCAAAATAAGGTTTCGTTTTCGACAGAGATTTCAGCACGACGTGTGAAGTACGGTAACAGATCGGGAATTTCGCATTTGTCAGGCCAGCCATGGTTCACATAACGATAAACTTTTGAAAGGATTTTATCACGTTTACTTTCAAGAACGAGTGTCTCGTTTAAAACTGGAAGATTAGAAATAGTTTCTAAAGCAAGAATATTGTACTGGTCTTCTGCTTTCTCGAACTCCTCGGTATTTGGGAGGGGAAGGCGCGATATAGCGTCTGCCGTCAAATTAAGTTTACCGGGAATGTGTTCGAATTCGTAATCGTAAGCATTAAGCATCACTGCCCAACGCTGAACCCTGGCGGCTGCCATCTGCGGTATTCCTTTTTTAGGGCCAAAAATCCAAACTAAAGCCTTCTGATCAGACTGCAGTATGAATCGCTGACCATAAACGTATTCATGAAACCGTTTCACTCCCCAAGCCACGCTGAGCGCTTCCCGGTCAAAATGCGAGTAGCCTCTTTCCGCTTGAGTGAGTTTACGTGAAGCGAAAGCTATCGGCCGTGATTCACCTTTTTTCATGACATGCATCAGGCACGCACCGACCCCGTAGGGTGAGCCGTCACAAACGAGCTTGAGCTTTAATTTCGGATCGTAATGAACCAGAACTTTTGATTTAAGAAATAATTCTTTTACTTTACTCACGGCTCGGTCGCATTCTGCCCCCCAAACCCACTTCACACTTGGGCTTAACAAACGTGTTACTGGTGACAGAATATGAGCGAGATTTGGTAGATACTTTGAGTAATGGTTTACAAAACCCAGAAAGCTCTGTAGCTCTTGAATACATATTGGGTTAGGAGCGTTTATGACTGCTTCGATAACCTCAGGGAGTGTATGCAAGCCTTCTGCATTTATCATGTGGCCTAAATATTTTAATTCAGGCCGCGACAGTTTGCACTTCTCGATCCTAAGTTTGGCTCCTGCATCTTGTAAAGCATTTAACAGTTTATTTAACGATTCGTCATGCTCACCCCCCTTCCCGCTCACCAGGATGTCATCATAAAACGGGAGACATTTGGGGATTTTACTGGTGACTTGAGTCATTACCCTCTGGAAAATTCCAGGACTGGACGCCAGGCCCAGGGGTACACGAAGCCATCTAAACAAACCCAGGGGTGTATTTATTGTCAAAGCTTCTTGTGACTCTTTGTCGAGTTCAATTTGCAGAAATGCATCCTTAACCCCTTGGCCCCCAGCACGTATGCATCGTACGTAGCTCTCCCTCAATGGCCAGCAGCCACTACGTACAACGCGTACGTGGTCTCTCCTTCGGTAAGCAACGGAAAGTTTTAAAAGCTGGTAGGCGCGGCCAACACTTATGAATGAGCCTGGTAGTGAATGAATGAAGCGTCCTTGAACCTACTACGTCATCGTCATGTGTTCATTATTAACCAATGATACGCTAGCTAACAAAAAGACAGCACGAACGCAGCCCAACAACCAATTGCACGCTCGCTTTCAGGCAGCTGTTTGTTGTCGGCTTCGCGGCGTGGCTCTATGCAGTTAGGCCTAATAGCGCACCGCATTGCTTCGTGTTTGTTTACATTTGTTTACAAGCGAAAACGTAGGTAAAAAGCAACTTTTGAAATATATTTTATTACTGTGTCGAAGATGGAGGTGAACAGCAGTGATAGTGATCCAGATTTCGATCCTGCTGGCGAAGATTATTCAGATTCCAGCGATTCTGAAATCGAAATTCAACAGGTGGATTCCGACACCAACTCAGCGGCCGATGACAGCGATGCCCGAACGATTGATGGCTGGCAGTACGTACCAAACCCTTTTACGGACAAGCGGGTGCATGCAGTAAAAGAATTTGAAAACGATTATGACTTTCATCCTGCCGTAATTTTTGACGAGTGGACGTCACCAGGTAAATGTTTTGAAGAGTTTTTTGGCTACGTGGTTAGTGATCTGTGTGCTTGGACGAACAAGCGAGCCAGTATTTACTTTGAACAAAATGATGACGTAACATTCATGGTCCATGGTTTGAAATGGAAACCTGTTAGTGTTCCTGACATGTACATTTTTTTTTCATTAGTGTTTGTAATGGGTATAGTAAAATTACCCGAAATTGCAGATTATTGGGCAAATAGTTTGTTGTGCTCCGGCCCGAGGTGCTTCACTGCAAGTGTCATGAGTAGAAATCGTTTCTGCAGCATCCTGAAGTTTCTCAGATTTTCTGATCCTGCTTTAGCAAGACCTGGCCAGCCACTAAGCCGTTTAGTTCAATATATCGCCAAATTACGTGAAGTCAGCCAACTACTTATTGATCCTGGCTTAGATGTGGCTATTGATGAGTGTTTGATGCTTTTCAAGGGTAGGCTGCATTTTCGCCAGTTCATAAAAGACAAGCGTTCACGTTTTGGCCTAAAGTTGTTCTGTTTGTGCCCCAGTGCTCCAAACCTAAGAGGTTATACATGGAACTTTGCCCTATATGTTGGAAAAGATCTGTATGACATTCCTCTGTTTCCCGAATCTGCCAATCTACCTGTGTCTGAACGTGTAGTTGTGTACTTAGCTCAACGACTTCTGAACCAAGGACGACATATTATTGTTGATAACTGGTACCTTTCAACTCGCTTGTGTGATTACCTTCTTTCCATTGACACTTACATAACAGGCACAATACGAAAAAATCGTGGAGTGCCAGTGCATTTAGTGGAAGAAAAACTAGAGAAAGGCCAGTCTTGTTTCCTGCGTGATGAAGACAAACTATTGGTTAGATTTAAAGATAAAAGAGATGTTTATGTACTAACGTCATTTTATAATGCAGGTTTGTGTGAAAAGGTAAGGCATGTAGGTGGTGGTAATCGCCAGTTTATTTTCAAGCCTTTACATATTGAAAATTATAACATGCTAATGGGATCTGTCGACGCTACTGACCAAGACCTTGCACCTTACAATCCTGCTCGCAAGTCTTATTCTTGGTTCAAAAAGTTTGGCATTCATCTTGCAAGTAGAATGATGCTAAATGCAAAGGTGATGTACTCAAATGCTGTGAACAAGGAAGTGCGTACGAAACCATTCATTTTGAGTGTGGTGGAGGAGTTACTTGTAAAGTACAGTGCTGGGTATCGTGAACTGTCGGCTAACGTAAACGGTGCACCTTCACAACCAACAAATAAAATGCATCAGTTAGTGCAGATTCCCAGCACAGGTAGTAAGCGAAGGAAACAAAAGCCATGCCGGATCTGCACCCGAATGGGTGTCAGAAAGGACACACGTTTTATGTGCTCTGGCTGTCAAGGCTTTCCTGGACTTTGTGGACAACCTCACTTTGACGAGTTCCATCTCCAACCATGAAAAAAAGTGCAAGGGCTTCAGTAAATTGCAAAACTGCCTGCAATTTTGTGTTATCAGTGCTTCAGTTCTACAATTAGTGTTTCAGTGCTTCAATATTGCTTGC
>JAHWFP010093816.1:0-15742 GCA_023313725.1 Lithobius niger | reverse complement strand
TTTTTTTTATTTTAGGCCTAGATTTTGGGACCTGTAGTGAACAGGAAATTTATAAATGCCATGACGTTACCACTGCTGTAATCCCCATAAATTGTTATGAAAATGATAATTTGATTAGTGATTCGTTTTGCAGTGACTATCTCAAGAGTCATCGTAGTATCTGGCTTTAGCCTACTCACAATATATCATATCAATATCACCAAGTTGTATTTTACATAAGTTTGGTGGTACACACAGTACATAAGCAAACTAGTGTTGCATCCTTTTTATTTTCACAGTTTACCCAATTTCGTGCCATTTTATTTCGTCGAGGATTCTAACCTAAATAATTACAATCATAAAAAAATCTTAACAAATCATGACATAGGCCTAGGCTTAATTGTTTTTTTTTAATTCTTCCAGGCTGCAAATACATACAAGAAATCGAGTAGACTTGTTATTATTTTTTTGGTGGCCAGAAGGCGGCCATAGTTTTTTTCCCATTTGAATAGGTCTAGATGTTGTAATCTGCAGTGAACAAGAAATTTATGAATGGCATGGCATCAATACTGCTGCGATCCCATAAAATGATTTGTTTTGCGTTGAATATCTCACAGTCACCAAAGCATCTTGCTTTAGCCTACTCAAAATAAGTCCATATTGCCATGGTCTAAAGTTGCATTTTATACATGTAGGTTTGGTGGTGTACACAGTACACAAGCAAAGCTGTGAGCATCCCTATTATTCTCACAGCTTCCCTGATTTCATGCTATTTTTTTTTCGTCGAGATTTCTAACCTAAACAATTATATAGCCTAGGGATGCACCGAATACAAAATTTGCCGAATACCGAATATACAACCGAATACTTACCTTACCGAATACCGAATATGTAACCGAATATTCAACTTGTTAAATACCGAATACTGAATACACAACCGAATAGTTAAACTACCGAATACCGAATATTCGGCATCAAACAATTTACATATTTGGCCGAATACCGAATATCGCTATTCGGCCATAATCAGTAGTCGGCCGAATACCGAATATCACTATTCGGCCAAAATCAGTATTCGGCCAAATACCGAATACTTGAATTTTTGGCCAAATAGGCCGAATACCGAATAATTACCGTATATTCGGTACATCACTAAACAATAACAAAATCTAAAAATATCGTGACATAGGTCAAATTGTTTTTATTTTTATTTTTACAGGCAGCACATGTAAAAAAAAAATGGAAGGCTAGGCTTTTTATTATTTTTTGTGGAGGGAAGGTGGCCACAGGTTATTTTCTTTTATAGTGGTTCCTAGATGTAGTGAACCTCAAATGTATGAATGCCATGACATCGCCACTGCTGCGATCCCATAAATTAAAAAAAAAACTATAATTTTTTCTGTAATATGTTCACATATTGCTTTGGTCTAAATTTGCAATTAGCACATGTAAGTTTGGTAGTGCTCAGTACACACGCAAAGCAGTGTGCATCCCTTTTTTCCCAGCTTCCAAAATTTCTGGCATTTTATTTCATGGAAGTTCCTATACAATAGCTACTTAAATAATAATAAAAAAATATAAAAAAAACTTAGCAGAAGGCTGTTAGTTTTTTTTAAAATTTTACCATGTTCCATATACGCATGAAGACGAGTAGCCTACTGTTTATTATTTAGGGGGGGGTGGGGAGGTTGATAACTATAGTTTTTTCAAGTAAGCCTAGATGGTGGGAACAGCAGTGAAAAAGAAACAATTCCACCACTGCTGTGATCCCATGAATTGTAAGGAAAATGGTATACTGTTCCATTTCTCTGGGCACGAACTTAAAATTAATTCATTATTACTGCTTTATTAAAAATTTATCCACTTCTTGACGTACGTGATGAAATGTGTAAACTGTTAGCAAATTTGCACAGTTTACACTTTTCATCATATTTTTTTTCTCATCTTCCCCAATTTCATACCAAAGCTTGTGCAGAAAAAGAGGTCAATCAAGGTCTCGCAGGAAAGCCCAACACCTGCTAAAGCATCATGTGGAGGGCTTGCCTGCATAACCTGGTGGCTGGGAGGAGGGAAACCTGTCAGAGGCTGGGGGTCAAGGGGTTAAGATCGATAAGGGAAAAAGTGTCACTGCCTGCTAATTCACTGAATAATTCTGCGGCCGTGGGAACTGGATAGTGGTCGACTTCGAGTTGAGGGTTCACGGTGGTTTTATAATCACCAATCACTCGGATTTGACCATCCGCTTTGTGAACTATGACGATCGGCGTAGACCACTGAGAAGTTTCCACAGGCTCTAGAATTCCAAGGCCAACCAATCTACGAATTTCTTGGTTAACCTTTTCTTTGAGTGCTAACGGAACCGGTCTTACACGACTGTACACAGGCTTGGCATCAGGTTTTAAATGAATTTTGGCTTTAAAATTCTTAAACTTCCCCATGCCTTCAGAAAATAGCTCCGGGAAACCCTTCACTATTTCGGAAGTGTCAACTGGCGTAATGCTAGTTTTAATTTTCTTAACACTTTTCTTAGGTTTCACTTTCGTTTGTAGGTCGTAAAAAGGATGGAAATTAACTCGAAAAATAGAAAGCCAATCCTTTCCCATTAATGCAGGTTTATATAATTTTGAAACTAAAGCATCCAAATGTTCGATTTGACCTTGAACTTCAACCTTCAGACTTACAGTGTAAATCCCACCCTCGTTGCCAACTGTGATGTCCTAGGCGGGGATACACCTTAGCCCAGCGTGGGCACCAATGGTAATAAACACACGGACTACCAGAGTGTAGGCTACAGCTGATAAGACAGCGAACTTCCTGTTTACTTCACTTTAAATACAATTATAACAGGAAGTCATGTGATGCAACTTTATACAATATATAATTATGGAATAGCCTATTAGTAGTTAAAGGGGTATCTTGGTAGGGTTAACATATTGACATGAAATTGATGGCTGCCATTGTGGAGCACACAAGTGACGACTCCACAGTTTGTACATTTTAGAAACAAGAGCTTCAAGGTTTTCAGTTTGCCCATTAAGTTTTACTTCCAAGTTTTACAAATGGTTTTTTCAGTTCCCTCAGTATAGGAATGAATTGAGTATGGACTCAGACTGAGGGAACAGTCAGAAAAATATTTCTCATGCCACTCTATTGGTATAATGGTGGCGTCAGCCCCCGAATCTATTTCCATTCTCAATTTAACACCATTTAGTGTTACTGGCATCCACCATTTATGGATTTTCAAGGAGTTCACCACAATAATGATTTTATTAACTGGAACAGTAGCAGGGACTGAGGAAAATTCTGAAACATTCAATAGTTCCACCATGTTGTTCTGTAGGCAGTAATCTTCTTCAGAATCGCTAAAATTTTCTGAATTAGTATCCGAATTTTCGACCTCACTTACTGAATCATTTTCAGTTTCTCTATCACGTTGTAGCCTATGCACCTACTTTTTGTAGCTATATTTAGTTTTAGGTTTACTTTTAGCCTTACTATGTGCACTCGTAACTGGCTTTGAGTGTTCAGCAGTTTTAAAAGGTTTAGTTTTACTGCTTTTTCTACAGACGGCTTTTAAATGTCCTTGGGTATGACATCTTCCACAGATATAATCCTTATATTTACATCTAGGCTTAACGTGACCCGATTTTCCACAGCAAAAGCAGATTAAATCTTTGTTAGATTTAGGTTTATGCTGCTGTCTAGGTTTATGTGAAACGTAATTTACAGCTTTACTATGTGATCTTATCACTTCTTGGTCGACTTCGGCTGACTCTAACGATAACGCTAAAGAAGTAGTAGCTTTAAGGTCTAATGTTTGCTTTAACAGCTCTCTTTGAATGGTTTCGGATTTTATCCCCCCAATTAAACGATCTCTAATCATTTCTCCATTAATGTCGGTAATGCTATCGAAATCGCAAAATTTTGTGAGAATTTTAAGCTCAGCCAGATATTCGCTGACGCTTTCATCCGATTTTTGAGCTCTTCGAAAAAATTTAATTCGCTCAGACACCACAGATGGCGCTGGCTCGACATCATCAAAACTGTCTTTACCATAACTGCATATGTCATGGAGCTAGGTAGCGCTGGTGAAATTATGTTAAGGATTCTGTCAAACATTTTGTCTCCCACTGAAGCCATTAAAAAATCAACCTTTTCATCTACTGGAATCTTTTTTACCTTAAAATAATAACTTAGCCTATCTACATATTTAGCCCAAGTATCATTTTCGCTATCGAATTCCGAAAATAAATTCGTATTTTTTCCGCAATTTCTAAACTATTGATGGGACTACTGGAATTTAAATCGTTCTCATTATTTACAGGTTGTACTTCACCAGTTTTAGGCATAAGCCTTCACAATTTAACTCAAAATGCTTAAGCATACACAGTTTTAAGGCCTAAGCCTACACTTACTTAAAGGCATAAGCCTACACTAAATTTTTTATACTAGATGGCAGTTTCTAGATAACACCAATTCCTAAATAGTTAACAATAAACTATCGGAAGCAACTCAAGACTAACGGATTAACTTATCTACTAAGCCTTAAATTCACAATTAGCCTACCTAGTTAAACTCGGTCTGCATTTAAAATTAAATTACTAGGCTTTTTAAATTTGTATTCAGCTCCTCCAAACTGTTTATACTAAACAACACGATGGCCCAACAAACGGCGCAAATCAGTCCTCACTCGTTTTCCGTTAAAAGAACAATGACTACAGTGCAAATTATACACCGGCACAGCCAGCCCGAGCAAAGGCACGGCAACAATGAATTCGCAAAGGGAAATTTAGTTGCATTTTTATCATGCTATTCTGTTTATAGTGCTAACAGTGTGACACGCCTACGCGTCGCACAGGACACAACCATGGTAAAATTTCCCGTTAAAAATCCACTTGCCTCCCTCGGTTCTAGCATATAAGGTACAAATTTAACACTACATCAATAAGTACCACACCAAGTTCAAAAACCCAGTACACAGTTTGAAAAATTTAACCATGTTGACCACAGAGTAAAACTAATTCATTTGGCAAAAATGAAAATTTTTTTAACTTACCACAAGTTAGGAGCACTCCTGTTGGTATACTATGGCCTACTGATTAAAATTAAAGTTACATGTCTTAGCCTCCTCCTCGTCGCCAATTGTAATGTTCCCTCCGGAACTTGTAGGTTCTTAGAACTAAGACATTTCAGACAGTAATGATAAGCAGACTAACACTTGCTAAAGGACTTTATTTCCTGTGTGCTGTACAGTTTTATAACATGATGATATCATGTGATTATCCACAGGATGTAGGGTGGCAACAAGCATGGACAGACTGATTAAACTATGTAGTGGTTAAGGTCAGCTGAGGAAGGTGAACAGTGTTGGATGCAACCCTCCCAGCGTGGCTTACCACAAATAACGACAAGTCACGACACAGATCGTTACTCGATGTGAGGCGTCGAGTAAGCTTACATTATGAGTGGCGTAACAACGCATACACCACCACAGCTCCCCCTCATTTGCACTTCCCTCTCGTCCCTTCCTATAACAAGTAGGCTTACGTAGAGGACAAAGTTACTAACTTAAACATCTACACTCTCACAGGTACAGAGTGTGGTACCGACCTACGGCCTCTCTAAGTACCCAACCTCTCACAAAACCACCAAAAACATTGGTGCAAACACACCTCACATATTACACTTGTAAAACATATTTGTGCCGGTTCAAATCTTTAAAGAGAGTGTTAGTCAGTTACTGTACATGATCATGAATAGACATTTCCCACATAGAAACAACTCAACCTTCAAAACATAACTGTTGCTTAAATCTACCCAACCGTTGAGCGCCAACCGGTTTTGTTAGAATATCTGCAACCAATTCGTCCGTGGACAAATATTCCAACTTAACGTGCAAGTCCGTCACACACTCCCTCACAAAACCATAGCTTCCTGACGTAGTGCTTAGACCTGGCACTGACATCTACCCTCTTGACGGTATTAATGACAGATTGGCTGTCAGTATACACCGTGACTGGCT
Organism: Lithobius niger; assembly: GCA_023313725.1. NCBI lineage: Eukaryota > Metazoa > Arthropoda > Chilopoda > Lithobiomorpha > Lithobiidae > Lithobius > Lithobius niger. Next base: position 9,741 of record JAHWFP010093816.1, on the reverse strand, counting down.
TTCCTCCGTAGGGCAAACGCAGCTCGTCCAAGAACTGCGTTATCCATAGAATCTCCCGAACGCATTCAGTCAGGGCCTGAAGTTCTGCCTCCATGCTACTGAGACAGACCATTGTCTGCTTCTGAGTCTTCCAATAGACGAGAGCTCCCCATATCCTCACCAGGTACCCGTTAAATCCCTTTCCACCAAAGGTCGTCCCCCAAGAAGCGTCGGCAAACCAGACCAACGGATCTACCGAATCCCACGGGAACACCAACTTCCTATCGGCCGTGGTACGCAGAAATCTGACCACTCTTTTGGCAGTCTCCCAGTGCGCTTCAGTTGGGGAGTGATTATAACGAGCAAGGGTACAGACTGCAAACATTATGTCAGGCCTCGTGCCCTGTGCGATATACAAGAGTGACCCAATAATAGCCTGGTACCGTTTGACGTCAAAGGGTTTAGAGCTTTGGCAGTCATCTATCTTCTGCGATAATACCATAGGCGTTTTTGCACTCTTCGCATTCTCTAGGCCATATTCTGAGACAACTCTCTCAATGTACTTTCTCTGGGAAATTTCAATTCCCCGATCAATACGGCCAATGTTGAAGCCCAAATAGAGGCTATTCGAGGTCTCCAACAATGTAAAGTACCTCTTTACCCGTGGACTAATCGTATCAAGCAGTTGTATGTCCCCGGCACCTAGAAAATCGTCCACATGGGTTGAAAGCACCATAAAACCATCGCCCTCTTGCAGACAAAAGACACAAGGATCTGCTTCGAGCTGTGTAAACCCCGAATCCAACAAACTTTGCCTCATATATGAAAACCAGCACAGTCCACTTTGGGGGAGGCTGTAAAGGGCCTTCTTCAGTCTACATACCATATCACCAGGCCGCGCTCGACCCCTAGTGGCATTGCCAGGAAGTTTTCGACATCCAGCGGACTGTTCAAGTACACCGAGGCTACATCGTACATTTTGACGACGTAACGTCTAGATGCAGCCAAAGCAAGGAGCATTTTCAACGATTGAGCTTTGACAACAGGACTGGAGGACTCGAAAAAATCCTGTCCTGGGATCTGGTTACAGCCGCAGGCGACCAGCCGGGCTTTGTACTTATGTAGGGTGCCATCTGCATTAAACTCCTTAGAAAAAACCCATTTGGATCTCACGACTTTCCGACCAACTGGTCGGGGGACCAACTCCCACACAGCCAGGTCGTTTAGCATTTGCAGCTCCTTCTGAATAGCCTCTTTCCACTTATCCTTATCGACACTGGCCATAGCCTGCTTATACGTGGCAGGGACGGGCTCTGCGCTCCGGACATCAACTGCGCTACACGTCTCCCACACTTCATAGGAGTTTTCCACCCACTCGGGGTCAGCAGGAGTAGGAAAAGGGGGAGCAAGCGGATTTAATAGCATTAGGGAAGAGGGACGATAGTCCTGGCTGTGACCCCGAGATCCATCTCCGGACGAGTTAACATCACCCTCAATTGCACAGGGAGATCCCCCACTAGTTACATTTTGCTCCCTTGGCAACGACCGACTTAACGGAGTAGGAAGAACTTTATTCTTTTCGACAACCGTTACTAGGCTATTGAGTGCTTCGCTCATTTTCGACAAATTCAGACAAATCCACACAGACTGGACACCTAGCCTTGGCTCCTTTCTTATGGACATATTCCAGCCCCCCGTCCACCAGAGTGGGAGATTATTCCCAACCTACACTTTGACCCAGATCCACGAGGGTGTTTCTCCAGAAGGCGTGGGAATGACGCTTGGGAGGTATACAGATCACCTCTGGGACAAAACCTAAGAACAAGCTTGTAGGGAGGGGTCCGTTCCCTGATAAACGCACCACCGCTGCGTATGTTTATATTGTAGCCTGTCCGAGTTAGTTTGTTCAGAGAAACTGCATTAAATGCGGCCCCCGGAACATATATGACATCTCTAAGAATCAATGAGTTTGGCAATATCACACCTCTTCCGTTTACCCCCTGAACTCGGACGTCACTAATAATGTGACCCGGGAGAGGTTGACCACCTTCTGACCACACCCGAACGGAAGGATACTTGCTTAAATCTACTGACGCGGGGAGGAAGGCTATGCTATGGTAGTCCCCCAAGACATGAGCCTCCAAATGCATGAGCGAACACCCGCGCCCATAGCTAGTAAGGGGTATACAGTGACACCACCTGGAAGTTAAACCATACAATGGTAAAAGGGCAAACGAGAAAGCACGCGGGTAGGCGGCAAGTCGATGACACACTAAGGACCACACTAGTTGAATAAGAGGCATAGACCATACTTTTAAGTGATCTCATCGTAAGCTTAGGCAACAAACACTTAAATTAGACACCATATCACTTAACTACCCAAAAAACATTCAACCTACACTTTGTGTAGCACTCTAGCAAACATACAGTTGGCTCAAAAAGTGTGATATGCGCTCAACACCTTGCTGAGTGATATAAATCTCCACACTCATGCAAAAAACACCTCCCCATTAATCTCCACACTCATGCAAAAAACACCTCCCCATTCAGTACCCCCTCATAGGTGAACACGTTTACCACCTTATTACCAAAAGGATTTTTGGCTACATGAGCGCCGGGGCCGATGGCCTTGAAACCTGCACTCTATAGCAAAAAAAAAAAAAAAAACTAACTTCAGCTGTAAAAAACTGACCAACAAATAAATGCACCATACCATCAATTGCAATACAGGACTATAGGTAATAAATAGCTCAATTAATAAATGCAGGGAGTATCAGAGCTGAGAGTGAAAAGAAGGATTAGCAATAAAAGTTAACAGTGCTCTCATCAGTTTAAGTCAGTCACACAGTACTTGATCGATCATAGCCAAAGCGCTTCCAGGGGTTACTTTCTTCAGGAAAATCAGTTACTTGGGGGCCAAAGGAAATACAGATAAATGTACTTACATAGGCGGTCTTCTCTCTCCGTCCCTGAGTCGAGGCGAACGGTTCACTATTCACAACACTTATCACAACCCTAAACAGACCATAACTTGTGCAGCCTAATGCTGTCAAGCCTATTGCCCTCTTTTTTTTCTCTTAAGGACACAGCACTGGACTTGTAGCTTGCTTCTCTTGCTGTACTCTGCTGGGCTCCACAATACTGCGCCGCCGAAACTGCTTGGCTCTGGGGTCCGTGTTAAATCCGGCTCTGCTGTGGCACGTACGTAAAGTACCCCCTCATGCCGGTGGAGTTTTCTCCCTTGTTTCCAGCCACTGGCTATTGGGTTCGTCGGCAGCGTGGGCTCGGCGCGGTTAGCGTAACTTGAGAGTTCGGTTAGTTAAACGGCAGATTGCTTCCCCCTCATAACGTTATACGTTTAAGGCGTTGCAGTGACTCAAAACTTCGTTTGGCGTTTTACAGATTCGAACGCCGCCATTTTGGAAGGTGGATTAAGTTCGGATTTTTTATTTTTAAGCTCACTTTCGCTTTTATTTAGGGCGAAGCGGATATAACGGAGGGAAAAAACAAAGTTCATTGCGGCCGTTCGTGACTTTATCGACTGGGAACACACGCAACTGACTCTGTGACTCGACCCACGAAAACTGGCAAAAAGGACTCCTACTAAGACGTGCTACGGAACTGTAGCTACCAAATTGCCACCGAACGGTGCTACCAAACTGGCTACCAAACGGTGGTATCAAACCCCCTGCTACCAAACTGTGAGCGTAATGCTTACGAACTACGCTGGGCACCATTCTATTGTCGTAAGACATGTATTTTTAATAGCTCGACCATGAGGGAAAGGTGTATTCCTACCCAGCGTGGATAGCATAACCATCATTCTGGATCGTGAGTCCTAATGTTAAACGTTAAATGCTATCCTACAGAGGACGTGAAAAAAGTAACGTGGATCGAATTAAGGCATACGTCTTTTAGCGGACACAGATCGTTTATTATAGTGAGGCGTCGAGTCAGCTTACATTATGAGTGGCGTAACAACGCATACAGGGAATTGCTCACTAGCGCTAATGGCATAATTATCGTGATCAGTATTCAACATGATTCTGCCTCATCTCGCCCTAACTATGTTTAAATACAACCATCGGTAACATTGATTAGGTTACTTAGTTGCGAATCCATGTTGTGGGATTACAATTGCCGAAAACATCGGCTACGGCTCGGCGTACAAAGCAGAAGCCGCTTCGCCCAAAAAGAAAAAACCAAAAGATGGATGCTGCTCTCAAACAGAACGGGGAAACAACAATGATAAAGGACCAACATACGTGCGGCAACAGAGCAAAACACTTCACGGGTACAACAATATACAGCGTTCCCACAGCAAGACTCGGTATACTGCGGGCTAATAAATATTACAGAGAGGGGAGTGTGCCATAATATTTATTTCTTAACTTTTAAAGGCCCGTGCCATATTTCTTAAGTTTTAACAAGGGCAACCCTTCCCAATGTCGGTCGCCACTCGCCATTTGGCGAGTGGAAATCAACAGTTGGCGACTTGGAATTTGCCTTACTCGCCAAAATGGCGACTAGCTGCAGAGCATGCCACTAAAAAAGGGGTATCTCTGGAACCGTACAAGTTAGAGACAAACGGTTTGCGACGTTATGCTTAGATTTATAAGGGCTATATAACTAGATTTTCTGTATTAATACTGGAGTTTAAGAAAATTCCACAATTTTGTTAATGCATACATTAGAGAAACCTTTCATCATACAAAACGTATTAGGTATGTTACGAGTAGAAATTGTGAAATGGCGAGTGCTTTGTAAGGTCTACTGGCCAAGTGGCGACTGCTACTAGATTGACATTCGGAAGGGTTGAACAAGGGTAATAAAGTTTTAGAGGTAAGAATCTTTTAGCTGAGGATAGGGGGGAGGGGAGTATTTTCCTTAGTAACCAGTTGTGCAGATTTTCATGCCCAGACACGTCCGGCTCATCACCTGTGTCACCCCACTTAGCAACAGCCCACCCTAATCGTTATCTGATAAAGGGGAGGGAGGGGGGATTTAAAGTCAGCTTCCTGGGCCAAGTTAAAACAGAAATTATAACTGCATCTTTTCCCAGTTTTAGCAAGGGTAATATTCCTTAAGTTTTAGCAAGGGTAATATTTCTCTTCTAATAGGCAAGAGTTTTTGGGGACCATCTTTAAAAAGACTGCTATTTAGGTAAAAAAATTGTTTAAAGGTAGGGGTTGGGGGGAGGGGGGGCCATCTTTTAAAAGACTGCTATTTAGGTGAAACTTTTTAAAAGGTAGGGGTGGGGAGGGGCATTTTTAAAAGACTGCTATTTAGGTAATTTTTTTTAAGGTGGGGGTGGGGGAGGGGAGGGATGCATATTTAAAAGGCTACTACTTAATTAATTTTTTTAAAGGTAGGGGTGGGGGTGGGGACCATCTTTTAAAGGCTGCTACTTAGGTAATTTTTAAAAGGTGGGGTGGGGTGGGGAGGGGGCCATCTTTTAAAAGGCTGCTATTTAGGTAGGAGTGGGGAGGGGGGAAAGGGGGCCTCGTTTAAAAGGCTGCTAGTTAGGTATTTTTTAAGGTAGGGGTGGGGGCCCTCTTTTAAATAAAAAGACTGCTAATTTTATTTGTGCTGTAATGGCACCCTGTAAAGAGGCTTGTTTTTAATATTATTTTTTTAATATTATTTTATTTTAATTAACAGTCCTACAGATAATTGTTTAATAGTCAACTTCCTCTAAAAACTCCATGCCTCGTGATGTCATCTCCTTCAACTCCAATCTTAACGTTAAGACCAACAACTCAGCCCTCCCTTCGAACTTGTTGTGGTGGTGTAGTGGGTTCGGGCGTGAGTCACTAAGTCATCTGATAACCCAGACGATGCAGGTTCGAATCTCGCCACAGCCGAGAAAAATATTTTTTCTACTGATTCAATATTAATTTAATAAAACAGAAAAAGAAAAGAAGAAACGAAGGAAAATAAAAAATGACGGAGGGAAGAAAGGTGAGAAAAATTGGCGCCCACCTTCATGACGTCACAGGGGTGCAGGTCAACATCCTCCTTCTCAATTCCGAGAAATTTACTGCGACTACCCAGCGGATTAACGATGACGTCATCGGATTAAGGCTTACACAATAGGGGAGGGGGGGATTAGCCACGCCCCTTTCTATTGTCTTACGCCATATAGGCGTACATCTCTCTATTCTATCTTATCTACTATCTTAGCCCATGAATCATAAGTATCATTTTCACACAAAAACACTTCCATTCAGCCAAGCCTACACTACACACTATCTTAGAGAATGCTACTTTTTAGTAAGATGGGCGGCCTGGTTAGCTGTACATCTCTCTTACAACAGTCCACATGTGAATTATAATTCCTGAGTTTAAACAGCTGCAAAGTTAGTTCTAATTAAGCTTCACTAACATAATTGGGCTTAAATGAAAGGTGAAGATGTCTATTTTCCAACAAAGGTAATTGAAACGATTTATTTTAATTAAAATCTGAGCTACGACAGTTTATCTGCGTTGTAGCGCTTTGATATTCGCGCCGTTTTACGACAAGATCCATCTTTAAATTGCTAAAGTAGCTGTTATTATACAGATAAATGGATGTAATTAGACTTAAATGAAAGATGAAGATGGATTTTTTTTAACAAGGGTAATTAAAACAATTTTTTTTTATTTAGAAGCTAAACTACGGCAGTTTATCTACTTTGTAGCGGTTTGATTTTTGTATCGTTTTACTATAAGTTCCATCTTAAAACTAGTGTAGTAGTCGTTCTAAATTAGATAAATAGATGTAATTAGGCTTAAATGAAAGACGAAGATGTATATTTTCCAATAAGGGTAATTAAAACGATGTATTTTAATTAGAAGCTAAGCTACGACAGTTTAACTACATTGTAGCGGTTTGATTTTTGTATCGTTTTACGATAAGTTCCATCTTAAAACTAGTGTAGTAGTCGTTCTAAATTAGATAAATGGATGTAATTTGGCTTAAATGAAATATGAAGATGTAAATTTTCCAACAATGGTAAGTAAAACGATGTATTTTATTTGCAAGCTAAGCTACGACAGTTTAACTACATTGTAGCAGTTTGATTTTTGTATCATTTTACGATATGTTCCATCTTAAAACTAGTGGAGTAACTGTTATAATTCAGATAAATGGATATAATTAGGCTTAAATGAAAGATGAAGATGGATTTTTTAACAAGGGTAATTAAAACGATTTATTTTAATTAGAAGCTAAACTACGGCAGTTTATCTACTTTGTAGCGGTATCGTTTTACTATAAGTTCGATCTTAAAACTAGTGTAGTAGTCGTTCTAAGTTAGATAAATAGATGTAATTAAGCTTAAATGAAAGATGAAGATGTATATTTTCCAACAAGGGTAATTAAAACGATGTATTTTATTTACAAGCTGAGCTACGACAGTTTAACTACATTGCAGCGGTTTGATTTTTGTATCGTTTTACGATAAGTTCCATCTTAAAACTAGTGTAGTAGTTGTTATAATTCAGATAAATAGATGTAATTAGGCTTAAATGAAAGATGAAGATGTATATTTTCCAACAATGGTAAGTAAAACGATGTATTGTATTTACAAGCTGAGCTACGACAGTTTAACTACATTGTAGCAGTTTGATTTTTGTATCGTTTTACGATATGTTCCATCCTAAAACTAGTGTAGTAGCTGTTATAATTCAGATAAATGGATGTAATTAGGCTTAAATGAAAGATGAAGATGGATTTTTTTTAACAAGGGTAATTAAAACGATTTATTTTAATTAGAAGCTGAACTACGGCAGTTTATCTACTTTGTAGCGGTTTGATTTTTGTATCGTTTTACTGTAAGTTCCATCTTAAAACTAATGTAGTAGTCGTTCTAAATTAGGTAAATGAATGTAATTTAGCTTAAATGAAATATGAAGATGTATATTTTCCAACAAGGGTAATTAAAACGATATATTTTGATTAGAAGCTAAGCTACGACAGTTTAAGTACATTGTAGCGGTTTGATTTTTGTATCATTTTACGATAAGTTCCATCTTTAAACAAGTGTAGTATCTATCCTAATTAAAATAAATCGTTTTAATTGCCCTTGTTGGAAAATATACATCTTAATTTTTTATTTAAGCCTAATTACATCCATATATCTAATCTAGAACAACTGATGCACCAGTTTAAAGATGGAACTTATCCTAAAACTATTAAAAAATCAAAGCACTACGCCGTAAATAACTACCGTAGCTTAGCAACCCTAACTAAAATATTTCGTTTTAATTACCCTTGTTGGAAAATATACATCTTCATCTTTCATTCAAGCCTAATTACATTCATTTACCTGAATTATAATGGCTACGGCAGCAGTCTAAAGATGGAATCCTGTCGGAAAATGGCGCTTAAATCAAAGCGCTATAACGTAGATAAACAGTTGTAGCTCTGATTCTAATTAAAATAAATCGTTTTAATTACCCTTGTTGGAAAATACAGATCTTATCTTTCACATAAGCCCAATTATGGAAAGTACAGATCTTATCTTTCATATAAGCCCAATTATGTTAGTGGATCTTAATTAGAACTAACATCGCAGCTGTTAAAACTCAGGAAATATAATGCACATGTGCGCGGTTATCTACAGCATACATAAATGGCCTAATAGAACTTAAATGAAGAATTTCGGCCAGAAGGGTTGATTTTACGAAAAATATATATAGAACTTTTTCTGAAGGAAATTTTATTCTAAACATAACCAGTTTATTTTCGAACGGATGAACGGTTTAGGCGCTAGCAGCCAAAATCTATTTTTTGTCGCCATTTTTGTACGCCATTTTACTTATGACGTCATACAGGAACACTGCACCACTTCATAAGTCTACATCCACCCTAGTGAGGATCCCTAGGGGTGTACCTGACACCCTGCACTTATGGAATTTTTCTAGCTTTCGGGTTATACTATCTCGTAAACTAGAGCCCGTTTTGAGATTGTATGGCAGACTACGAATTAAGACGAAAATTGGTACATAACCCCTATATGTCATACTAACCAACATACTAAAACTCCTTAACATTCCGAGTTGGCTTTCACTGCCATCTTCGAAATATGGCCAAAAGTCACTTCCGGTTTAAGGTTTTCGTCCATTATCTCGTCTCCCGTTGACTTTACGGCAATAACGCATAGGACCAAAGTTGTAGAGCATAAAATTTCCGACAAATTTTACGAGAAAATAATGGTTTAATTGTACACAGCTCTACTCTCATGTTAGCGTTTTTCTCTCATCAGTTTTAAATTGTACACAGCTCTACTCTCGTGTTAGCGTTTTTCTCTCATCAGTTTTAAATTGTACACAGCGGTGTAAGGATCGGGTTTACGTCAATATATGTTGAAGAAGATTAATAAAGCTAACGAATACCGCAAACTGCATGCGTTTTTCTTAAATAGTTGGTAAGTTATCACGATTTCTGGTATTTGTTGCATATACAATTAAATTTGTATAACAATAGACCAAAGGTCTTTATAAACAATCATTTAGTATGCATTTTCGCGTGAGAGCCGAAAAATTAGCATTGTTATAACAGGTTTATTGTGGTAAGAGGTATAGTTATCACTCTTGATTTCCACTCTTATATTATTGTTATTATTGTTACGGAATGGGGTATTGTTGTACCAATGTTTCAAAACTAATAGCCTACATGTATTAAAATTTGTTTGGTTAGTAAATGTGGTAAGTTAACTTTTAGTTTGGCATCTCTTAGTCTTGTCAATCTTGGGTTTGACCCTAAAAAAATGTAACTAA
>JAHWFP010093815.1:50129-61385 GCA_023313725.1 Lithobius niger | reverse complement strand
CTTTTCATTAATACAAAAGCGTAAGTAACCGATATTCTCCTTCTAATCCGTGAAATTATCTTTTCCGATCTTTGTCAACGGCTTTCTGAAACAATCATTCGCGACCTCCAAATTGGTTCGTATGAAAGTGCGCAGTGGAACGCGAAATTAATGGTCTGGCAGAGTAATAGCCGTGTTCTGCAGTTTGAATTATGGACTGTAATAACATTCGCATAAAGGTACTCCCATGCTGTCGTGAAAGATGAATCAGCAGAATGAGAGTCGTTTGAAAATTAATGAGGAGAGTGGAAAATTGTCACATCACATCGCGGGAATTTGGCCATGCTGACTTGGAGTTTGCAACGGTGCTTAAAAACCTAATTAAATAATTTTCATTTTGGCGCTTTCAAGGCCCTTTATTTTGGCGCTTTATTCTTGACAAATAAAAATGTACTGCTTTGTCCTTGAAGTTTTTAGTTGAAATGGCATAGCCTTACTGAATATGCAGGCCCTAACATAAATCGTACATGCAAGCTTGTTTTGATACATACATATATTCAAGTTTAATTGTTTAAGAATTGTACCCTGACAAAAACAAAGTACTCACAACGCATCAAAGACGACAGTATTTTAATTTTCAACCCAAAACTGATAGTCTTGTTCACCTAAAAAACACATTACACACAGTAAAAAGTGACCGTATTTCGCTAAACTAGTATTTGATGGATAGAAAAATATCACTGCATTCGCCGATACAAGTGTCAGTTTCTTCTAGGAGATCGTAGCAATGGCGTTGGTGGTGAGAATGTAGTGGTTGTTTTGTGTCGCCGGTGGCTTTTTCGCCGTCGCACAGCTAAATTATTACGACAATTTAAAAATAAATGCAGCGGTTTGGTAGAAGAAAGTTTGTAGTTTCCAAAAAGGTAAAACCTTTTACGATTCGCGTGTACACTCACAAAGAAATTGACGGTTGTATCGGCGAATGAAGTGATGATTGAAGTCCTCTTTCGAGCAAAACTAAAACTATTAATTTCTCCGTTCCTATTCAATACATTTCGACCAAACTTGGGCCAGATAGTAGATAGGTATGGAAAGTATATTTATGCTTTATGCAATTTCGTGCAAGAGTAAACGTAGGGAGCCACACATAAATTTGAAAACTGTTCACTTGTTGTTGTTGTTGTTGTTGTTGCTATTCTTGTTCTTGTGTGACACGGTTTCAGAAAAAAAACTACCTAAAATCTGAAACTTGACCTAAGCCAGAAATTTCCTTGGACTTTATCCTCACAGAGACCACTTTTTCAATTGGTCGAGCCATTCCGGAGTTGCATTGTTTTAACCATTGTTATAATTAGAGAACTTGCCACTTTCTTGTATAGAGCAGTGAGACGACGTAGTATTATTGTATATAACTCTATGCTGGAGCCTTAATGGGTTAGCTGCAAGGGGCACTGCAGAGAGAAACAGAAGGGCGTAATACTGAAGCCGATGCTGTGAAGAGTGATTTCTTAGACTTAAAACGCAAGATTTTTGTTGTTGGAGAAAACAACGTTATTTTAAGCCTAAAAAATCTTCTCTTCCGTTGTTTTTCCCTCCATTTTTATGTAGTGCACCTTGTAGTTATGCCCTCCAAAACCCATACTGGTGCCAATATGGCGGCAAATGTCACTGCTCTATAGGTTAAGTATAGGTTAAGTTTTAGAATGGAGAGTGTAGCGTGTGGGCTCGTAGTCTCCGGTAATAGAATAAATAAATAAATAAATTGCCACTCAGCAAACGCCAGATTCATTCTTCGTGCACGTGTTGTGGCTTTGCTACAAGGTTGGTTGTTGAAGGGTTGATATATTTTGTATTTTGTTGCAGACATAGGGCCTTAGGGCCCTTTGAAACCCTTTGTATTTTATATGGAGCGTACGACTGCGCGTCACGCCTCCGGGCAATAGAGCAGCGTCTTGTGACGTCATTTTGGCTACGAGATACAGTTTGGTGGGCATAGCTGCAAGGTGCACTAGATTAAAATGTAAGGGAAAAAATGGCATTTCTAGTCAAGAGAGTGCTTTGAAAGCGGGTTTCCTAGTCTTAAAAGAACGTTGTTTTCTCCAACAACAAAAATCATGCGTTATAGGCTTAAGAAATTCAGTCTAATAGCATTGGCTTCAGTAAGACGACCTTCCTTTTCCCACCAGTGCACCTTGCAGCTAACCCAGTGACTGGCTCCACCATAGAGTTATACACAATAATACTACGTCGTGTCACTGCCCTATAAATTGTATTGAATTGAAGGAATCCGTGTCAAGGCTTCAGAACTAAATCGAATCGAATCGAAAGAATTCGTGTTTCAGCTAAACGAATATAGTTTTAAACCAAACCATGGTTTTTCGATCAGCGTCCTTTGGGTAAGGATGTTGATCGAAAATCCATGACCAAACTAAGCAACGTTGTTAATTTCGTGGCTTTCGGCTTTCGGCCTCGAAATTGGCAGCTAGAAACGATAGAATATCATTTTTATTTCGTAGATTCAAGCTTTCAGAGCTGAACTGAACTGTTTCAAAGTGGGCTGCAACAATCGACAGCATGCATAAATCCAGGGAGCTTGGATTACACGTAGCATTGATAGGGTGGGCCCACTTAGTATTACGCTGTACCGCGAGAAACCGTACGAGATTTGGGAAGCTGCTTTGTATACTACAAACGCGTCTGACGTTTCTGCTCCCATTTTTCGCGCCATTCTACCGATTCTTGCATCTCATTGGCTTTTGATTTTTCCGATGAATCGACACAAAATTGGACAACAACCGAACAAGTACGCTTCATCAGACGTAAGCCGGACCGCTCCAATTGCTTAAATTGTTTGAAACTGCAATAACCTACCAGCACAATCGACAATGCGACTGAAAATCGCAACGTTTGTTATCAGAAGGAGAGCACCGTCACAAGCGACCATCGTGAACGCATGCCATTGTTTTGGTTTCTACTCAACTACGTCAGTTACTCTCGTCTCGGGTGATCTGGTAAGAATTTTTCGTTTTATTTTAATAATGTGTGATTTAACGTTCAGCAAAGATTGAGAGATCAGATATTTCATAATTTTTCATTAATTTCGTTGAAAACTACTGGCTAGTTAAAACAAACCTTTTTGTTGGTTTCGAAAAACCAAGCGTCGTCTGCTTCGAGGATTGGTTTGGGAGCAAAAACGTCACTAACTGAATCTCGCTCGTCTATCCCTTACCACGAGAAATAGCTTTGCTTAGCTCAGACGCGTTCACCGAGTGGGGCCACCCTATCAAAGCTACGTATAATCCAAGCTCTCTGCATAAATCTTTGTAGCGCGACGCCATAGCTGTAAAAAAGGTACACGGATTACAAACAAAAACGTCAAGTGTGACGTAAAAAAAAGGGTTATATTATTGAAGTTTCACTTTACTCGTTAAAATGTACACGAATAAAAATTGATGATTTTTTAAAATTGAAATAAGCAATTGAGAAAATTGCATCTGTTTAAGTTCTGTTGTGCTTTACTAATCGTATATGTAAAACGTAAAGCACAACAAAAATATTTAGCCTCACCATCGTGAAATACGTTCAGCTCTGATTTCTGTAATGTACCAAAGCTAGTTTAAAGGGTTTCAAAGGGTTTAACAAGCGTTAACCACTCCTGGTCATCTGCCCGAAGCCCTAAGGCCCTATGCTAGTGGCCATGCAACAACAATGCATAAATTGAACAATGACTTTCTTACAATGAACTGTGACGTTTGAACTTGGCGGGCGGACCACTAGCCAGGTCCATGATATCACCACACTTAACAGTGCGTGTTATTCATATCGCCACACTAAAGTATGCAATGCACAGTAAAGTGGGGTAATGTCACATAACGTGACTGTGAGGTGACCGTCGTAATTTGTGCATGATGAAGTTTCCGTGATGTGCAGCACGATAATAGACATCAGTCCACTGAATTAAAAAAAACTTTCAAGACACAATGCTCCCCCCCCCCCCTCTCCTTCCCAGCTCACATGGTATCGGCCGCAAACCTGACTGCATAAATACAAAATTATGCAAACGTGACGACACAAAGTTTACATAAACAAAATAGCTATGAAGGCAAACTTCCCATTTTACCCCAACAATTTCGAAAGTTAGGGACAATGCGATAAATTAGTTATACCACCCAGGGCGAACTGTATCGGATTTATGAGCCGAAGGGCGATATCCCTTACACGGCCAATCCAATCTGACTACGTCTCGATGATGTCTCGGCCCTTCAGCCTCGACGTCATCTTGACGTAGTTCTCTCGGATTGGCCATGTGCGTACACTGTGAAGATGATGACGTGCACTGACAGTACACGTCAATGTGTACCTTCTCAGCCTCCACACGAACTGTGTACTGAGATTACGCAATTTGTGTATTGGTAGTACACTAGCTGTGACGAGAATGTGTACTGTCACTGCACTGACTGTGTACTGCCAATACACAGGTCGTGTGAAGGTTGAGAAGGTACACATTCATGTGTACTGTTAGTACACATCGTCTTCAGAGTGTACGGGATATCGCCCATCGGGTGATAAATCTTATCCAGTTGGCCCCGGGTGGTATAACTATTAAGCTCTTTAAAAAAAAAACCTCTTGTAAATATAAAAATAACAATTAAAATCGTTACGTACTGCATTTTACACACAATGCATTTTATACACAGTGCGCAACTATGACTTTTTCCGAGGAGGGGTGCAAGGGCAAAATATTGGGTTTCTCCGCAACAAGTACCCAATTTTAGGGACAAAGGGGCTCCCCACCCAGCCAAAACATTGATGGATGGTGTAAAATAAGAAACCTCTCGACCAGTGACGGCGCTACGGGGGGGGGGGGGGACGTGCCCCCCTAGATTTCAGCTGTGCCCCCGTGGGTGCCCCCCAAAAATTTTAGAGTTCAGACAAAATCACAAACTAAAACGGTATTCATGCGAACAGTTAAAAAAAACACAGTAACGAGCTTGTAAGATTTTTTGTTATTCAACAGTTGAAACTGCAAATTAATTATGACCCCCCCCCCCAATGGTCCCAACCCTTGCACAACGGAGGTTTCTCCACGTAGGCCTAGTCGTACATAGACCTATTCGTACAGGCATTTTTTGATGAGTAAACACATTAATAAAACTTCAAATTACTGTTATTTACTGGAAAGCCGTTGATAATGTGTGCCCCCCCCCTGAAAATTATTCCTGGTGCCGCTACTGCCCTCGACCAAAACCAACAAAAATCACTTCTGGAAAGTTTAGTCACGTTGTATGGAAGGTTGTGACAGTATTATGATTGGTTCCTTTCGTAAGGCAAATTGTCGTTTCAAGGGACGTTGAAGGCAGTATCGGTGTTAATCCAACCCATATCCAATTTTTATAAGTAAAGCTTCTAAAAGACGACAGGCCAAGGTGGAATTAACTTTTATTTCGCACACGTTTGAGCTTCAGCGTGCCCCTGTCGCCAGCTCATGGATTAATTTCCTTCAGCCTTTTTTTTTTCCGCTTTTTTTCCTCCATTTGCTTGTGGTTGTCCTCAGTGACTCTCGCCCTGACGTTGCCATGGAAACGAATCTGTTTTGTTGCGCGGAACTGGCTGGTCAGGTCCATTAGTGTCCTCTATTGATACGGACTGGCCTTATCAGCCATTTACGGGCGCGTTCCTGTTAACTTCATCAACATCCACGTGCCACCCCCGCGCCCTCGTTACAACGAACCAGCCCATTCCGTGTGGGCCGTATAGCAAAATAAAAAATAACAATTAAAAAAAAAGATGAAATCCTTGCAGGGTTAGGATTAAATGCATTGAATTTTTTTTTTAGCTTTCTACACGTCTAGATTTTCCGAACGTAAATTATATTAAAAGAAATTAAGGACGATAGTACAAAAAAAAAAAATCGCTTTGCTAACGTGTTTTGTGTATCAGCATCCCGGATCGTGTGCTTACCGCCATTGTGGTGGGGAGGGGGCACGTAGATTGAGGCTTAACGGCGCGTCAACGGCTAGGTCATTAGCAGGGGGTATACGAAACCTGCGAGTCAGCAAATATATGACAACTGATGCAAGATGCCATAAAACGAATAATGCACGACTTTGACGCCTCCTACTACAAGGAAAGTTACCAGTGGTGTAAATAATGGTGAATTGATCGTTTTTCGTTAGACGTTAATGATTGATAACTGCTTACAAAACTATTTTTAGCAAAGCACGGAAGAGAGATGGAGGAGGAGACACGGCCGTGTCAGTATGGCTGAGCGGTAGGACTTACGCCTTTGGTCTCAAAGGCCGTGCGTTCAATTCCTCGCTCAGGCAGCCTGACATATAAGTCCAAAAGACGACGTAAATAGGTTTCTATCCGTATTTATTTATTAATTGGTCCAGGCATGTGGCGTCATGGGGTAGAAACTATAGCAGTTCGTATATAGTCGCAACGTAACTTCACAGATGGGTCTTGCTAGCGCAAAGAGCGCAAGGACCGCAGTAGCACAGACAATATGGCGCTGGAAATCGTAGTTCAAGCCGGCCCACATTGGAGTTCAAAGATGCCGGCAAATAAACATTGTGCTGTCGCAAACTGCCAAAAAATTTGTGATATTTTTACAAACCGCTTATGCAATTGTTTGGTAACACAATTTATACCTTCACGAAATTTGCGCTCCCTCCTTGACTGCCTTATAGAGCAGCGTCAAGTGACGTCATTTTGACTACGAGATACAATTTGGAGGTAATAGCTGCAAGGTGCACTAGATTAAAATGTAACGGAAAAAAATGGCACTTCTAGTCAAGAGAGTGCTTTGAGAGCGGATTTCTTAGGCTTAAAAGAACGTTGTTTTCGCCAACAACAAAAATCGCGCGTTATACGCTTAAGAAATCCAGTCTAATAGCATTGGCTTCAGTAAGACGATCTTCCTTTCTCCCTCCAGTGCTCCTTGCAGCTAACCCAGTTACTGGCTCCACCATAGAGTTATACACAATAAGGGCACGTTTACGCAACCACTCGCTTTTGCATTCTCGCAGCTAGAACTCAGGGCGCGTTTACGCAACAACTCGCCTTTGCATTCTCGCAGCGAGAAATTAATTGCGATGGTAAACGTGTTGTTGCCATGGTAACAACTCTGCCTGGGTTAGCTAAATCCGACATTATTTGACTAAATGCTTGCAGTCGTATAATCCGTTACACTAAGATAAATAATTCCTCCGGACGAAACAATTTTCCCAGCCGCTTCTGAATCTCAATATCGACTGTTTACGTTGGGAGCCGGTTGAGGTAAAACTACCGCCATGTTGGAATTTCAGAAGATTTCTAGCTTCTAGCTGCGAGAATGCAAAAGCGAGTCGTTGCGTAAACCCGGCCTCAATCGCGATGGAAAAGGTGACATTGCCATGGTAACAACGCTAAGTGGATCAGCTAAATCCGACATCGTTTGAGTAAATACTTGCAGTCTTATAATCCGTGCCAATAATATAAAGAATTCCTCATGACGAAACAATTTTCCCAAACGCTTCTGAACTCACGTTATCTGCTGTTTTCATTGCGAGGCGGCAAACATAAAACCGCTACCATGTTGGAATTTGAGGTGATTTCTAGCTTCTAGCTGCGAGAATGCAAAAGCGAGTGGTTGCATAAACGTGCCCTAATACTACGTCGTGTCACTGCTGTTATTGTAATTGTTATTGTTATTAAGGAAGCACGTGGCTTGTTTGTTATGTTAAAAGATACTTCTTTGTGAATTCCTTTGTTTGCTGCAAGGAAGTGCTAGAAAGAACTAGCGGCAGATGGTGGAACTTTCGTTTGGTGGCAAGTTAGAGCAATATATTCACCTCGTTAAGGGACGAGCGTATTCCTATGGAAAGCAACACTCGGCAAGCGTAATAACATGAGGGCACGAGTTTTGAAGGCGTGAGTTTTGAAGGTTTGAGTTAAGAAACGCGTGTTGTTACTACGGTGGCTCATTGGGACACACAACAACTTTTTTCTACACATACAAAATTTTGATGAAACCGGAACTTCGACGTTCCAACACCGGATAAGACGCACTGCAACCTAGGACAATATACAGTAAACTCCAACCGCGCCTGTGGCCGTCTTGTTCCAGTTTCATAAAAGTTTTGATTGTGTGCAAAAAAGTTATGTGTCCCAATGAGCCACCGTACGTTGCGACCATGCATCTTAAAAATGGCTGGCAAACAACACAATAAGGGCGCGTTTAGGCAACAACTCGCCTTTGCATTTATCGCAGATAAAATTTAACCGTGATGGCAAAAGTATCGTTGCCAAATAACAACGCTGCGTGGATTAGTCAAATCCAACACTGTTTGAATAAATTCGTGCAGGCTTATAATCCGAGATAATAAGCTAAACAATTCCTCCTAACGAAACGATTTTCCCATTCGCTTCTGAACTGACATATTGGTCGTTTTCGTTGCGAGCCGACAGAGCTAAAACCGCCGCCATGTTGGAATTTCGGATGATTTCTAGCTTCGAAGGCGAGTCATTGCGAAAACGCGCCCTAAAGAGAGCGAGGGAGAGCGAATTTCGTGAAGGTCAATTGTGTTAGCTTACATTTGCCATACGCGGTTTGTAAAATAACCACGGCAGTTTGCGACAGCGCAATGTTTATATGCCGGAATCTTTGAATTCCACTGTGGGCCGGCTTAAGCTACGGTTACGAGCGCCATGTTGTCTATGCTTGTGCGGTCCTTGGTCAAGCGGTGAGCGCTATTTGCGCTAGTAATCCTTCTGTGACGTTACGTTGGGACCATTGCGACTGTAAGAGTGCTACCCGCTGGTGACAACTCGCCTTTAAAGTGATAGGGTAATACCTGGAATGCTATCAGCCTCTTCCACTCGTCCCAAATAGTGTCGGCACGCGTACTGCGTTCAGTTTGGATACCTAGTACATCCCTATCAGCGGCAAACATTTGGGGAAGTAGACAGAATTCTTTGCGTAATGTCTGCGACGCAGTGGCGTACCCAGTAACATCCCCTCCCCCCCCCACCCCGGTTTTTTTTTAGCTGTATGTGTGTGGGGTCGGGAGCGGGTTAACTATAAATCACAAGTTAACGGGTTAACAAAATAGAGATGATTACATTATGCCGTATCCAAAGTCAGTCTTGAATGATAACTGCATGATTCGTTAAAGCAGCTGGGTGGTCTTCTGCGAGGGTGACGTAATCCAGCGGAGCTAGGTAAGTCCTAAAATTTAATTATTAGGAATTTTAGCGCCTTTGCAAGTTGTTAAGAAGCCTGTTTTGAGAAATAGCAATAAATGCCTTATACTTGCCTCCCCTTTATCAAATTTTACTTTGAACTTCGGATCATGGGATGCCCCTTCCCTCACTCCCACTACAAGAAAAAAAAAATAAGAAGCTCTGAGAGGTCACATCTGGAGGTGGTGCAGGCCAGGCAACAGGTCCTCCCTCTTCTCCACTACCTCTTCTCCTACCTCTCCTCCCTCTTCTCCTCCCTCTTCTCCAACAGGTCCTCTACTTCTTGGCCTTCATAGTTTTTGTAGATAAAAGAAATTAGCGGAGCGCCTAATTTTTTTTTTCCGTTTGAGAAGCGTTAGTCTTAGCGCTCTTACGTTCGTAGAGACCTTCGTGTTACTCAGCGTACTTTGTTCCCTAAAATGGCGATTTTAACTTCCAACACAATTCTTGGACTTGTTATGAGCCTCACGAAGTAAACCTAATAATGACCAGACTGTATTTTTAAATCGAGGTGAGTTTTGTGACAGTTGATATTTTGTTGATTTTTTTTTAATTCAATTTTTCTTATTTAGGTAAATTGTGTATGGTTACCAATGCTGGCGCAAGAGGGGGACGAAGGGGGCGGCCGCCCCGGCCGACGAAAATGCTGCTAGCCCCCCCCCCCCCCAAAAAAACTGAAAACAGTTGAACTTAATAAATGCTCTTTTGGGGAAGCCTAGCCTAACTACAACTTGGTCTGGAAAAATTAATCATATCAAAAACCAAAACTGGTAAAATGGGCCGCCAAGTTCAGAATGGTTCGGCCCTTCAAAGAAGTGATCTCAACACACCAAAACATTTGCCAACTTAATCGCGCCGAATAATACTTTGGACGTTAAATGAAAACTAGAACATTGATACTTTCGGTAGCAATGTTCAAGCTTTCATTTAACGTCCAAGTTTTTTTAATTGGGTATTGACTCAAGTCCACTACCATGTAGATGTGTAATAAAGTGCCACGTCAACAAGAAATTGGTTTTCAACAATTTGTTACTACCTTTTGTCTATACGCCGAACTATTCTCAACTTAGTAAGCTCTTTATAGGTTTTCGGTTTGGTTTTAATTTTGTTGTAATTTGTTTTATTTAGGTAGTTTTGGTGTGTTGATATCACTCCTTTGAAGAGCCGAACCACAATCAACTTGGTGGCCTCTTTACCAGTTTTTGGCTTTGTTTATTTTGCTTTGTTTTTACAGTTGGTATTTTTCGTGAATTGGACGTGAATACAATTTCTTTGCAACGTTGTTTAAATTTATCGTGATACATTAGTGTGTGTCTAGGCACGCACGTCAGTTCTCATTGTCCGAACTTTGCCCGTCCAATGAGAGACGATGCCGACAATACTAACAATGGTTATAACAATATTTTTGTACTTACGCGCCCTCCCACGCCATCCCCATTACCACCCCAGGCTCCAAACCATAAAAGGTACGCAGTTCGTATTGTACTGTATCCATTCGTTCAATTTCATAGCTGGAAGCCTTCCCGTTATCTCGGTATCGATGAATAATCACCCTATGGGATTTAACATGGGGATGAGCGGACTAGCTGGTTACCTAGGTAGTAACTAACAGTAACACATTTTTTCAACGTTTTGAGGATCAGATTTTGCATTGAAAGCAGGTTAGCTGGCATTCCTACACGAGTTATTTTTGTCAGGTGAGTCATTTCTCTCGATTTCAACGTAATTTGAGCTTTTGTACCGCATTATTATTTTTCCCCCAAGTACCTGAAATGTGCCCAACTATGCTTCAGGATATAAGACACTGACGCTGTGGCGTCGCACTACAATGGTTTACAACCTCGACAATTGAATTTGTGTGCTCTTTGTTGTGATGTATATTGCCTGACTTGGTGCGACATACTAGCGTGTGTCTATATTTGAAAGTTTCAACAACTGTTTATGACAGAGTTACCCTCTGACTGGCAAGAAAACTCACAAGAACATGAATTTGTCAACAAATACTTCATTTTCAGCCCGGTATTTGGAACTTGTTCACATTAAAAATGTTAA
>JAHWFP010093815.1:26905-50119 GCA_023313725.1 Lithobius niger | reverse complement strand
AAATCGCTGGAAATAATATTAGGGAAAATTGAAAATTAGCCAACAGCGAAAATCATACACTAGAAATAACGTAGTTCAGTAAGCCACCTTTATGCACTTATGTTTCGTGGGGGCGAACTGGGTATCCGGTTCGAATCCGGGTCATGCCACTCCGACGAAACGTAAGTGCATAAAGGTGGCTTACTGAACTACGTTATTTCTAGTGTAGGATTTTCGCTGTTGACTAATTTTCAATTTTCAATTTAAAAGTATAACGTAGCAAAATTCGACGAAGACGGTAGCCATATAGCATGCTTAGGCTACAAGTGAAGCACTAATATAAGAGGTGGGGCGGATCAAAGAGTCACACCTGCCAATCAAACCTGGTCAGTATGACGGTATCGAAACTTGGAATGGTAATGAAGGCGTCTTTACGCAAAGATATAGCTTTGCGTTCTCGCAGCTAGAATTTTGACGCGATGGCAAAAGTGTCGTTGCCATGGTAACAACGCTATATGGCTTAGCTATATATAACGTCGTTTGGTCGTCATTTAGTCTATAATCCGTGACAATAGATAAGTACTTGTTCCTGACGACACAATTTTCCCAGCCGCTTTTGAACGCTCATTACTGACTGTTTTCGCAGCGAGAAGGAGCAGCCAAAAACGTCGCCATCTGATGTTTTCTTGCTTCGAGAATAGAAACTGAAGGTGAGTAGGGTGCCAACTAATGATTTATCAACGACTGATATTGCTGCAGTTTTCAAGCTCACTGAAATGCGAATATTTTAATAATGCTTTGTAGAATATCAGTGTAAATTAAAAACTTAGGAATAACATGGCGTAGGCATTGAGAAAAGCAGGACGGAATTGGGTTCGTTAGTTTAGGAAATATGGAAATTTGAGGGTAGCATTCTGTCGCAATATTGGGTGGTTTCCCTGGCAAGTGTTTTTTTTTTTGTTTTTTTATTATTAATTTCTTTGAGCCTTCAGTCAGCAGAAGCAATTTAATGCTTGTGTGGATGAACCGGCTCAATTTGGAACATTACCAGAATTTTAGGAGAAGGAAAAATATCTGGTAAAGGGTGGAGCCAACACGGAGGTTTGAACCGGGAAACCTCCGATCATCGTAGGGCGGGGGGGGCGCGGCGCTCGGGGGGGAATACGTGAAGCAAGCTAACTTTTAGAAATCCTGTGCTTCCCCGTTTGCTACTCATTTCGTTTTCTAATTTGTTTTGCTCCGTCCTACTCAACTTCGCGTGTTATCCGATTAGATTCCAGTCGATTTTATTTCACCCAAATTGTTTGGGGAGCCACCCAATCGTTGCAACAGAATGTTAACTCATTAATTCCATATTTCTTAAAACTCTCGAATCGAATTCCGTGCTGCTTTTCGTGCTGCTCATTCCTTGTTACTCTCCATAAGTTTATAATTTGGACCGAGGTTGTACGGAAGCATGGTTAACATGTTATCCCTTCACTTACTTCGAAAAACTGCTTCAAGGTCGGCTGTTGATACATTGTCAGTTGGCCCCTTAATCGTCATGTGGTGGCGTAAAGGAAATATTTAGGTCAGTGGTCGGCCACTTCCCAGCATATTTCTGCCTACACTGAGCAATGCGTTGCGTGCTGTCAGATTGTATTGTTTACGGTCGTACTTTTAAATATGTGTATTTTTATATTTTTTAGGTTTCTTCCTTGAGTATGGCAGCCATGAAAACATAAGGAGTCTTAGTGGCTTATATTTCCTCTTCCCCTTTAAGCTGTGATCCTGGGAACGATGGCCTTGTGGCCTGCGCGACAATACTAACCCCCAACCTACCACCAATATTACGGATGCTGTTGCTAATAAAGTGTTAATGCGGGATACGATTTGTTGGGTTATTCTGTTGATATACTACAGCCACTGGCCAGTAGGTTACCACTGTCAAGGACAAGTCAATGGCCTCCGCGCAAATAACAACTTGGCAACAAGGAAGACGAAAAGTTAGGCTACAATTTTGGTACCATCACGAGAGTGTAGATTCATACCATGCGTTTTTTTTCTCCTGTAAATGGGTGAACCAAACAGGTGTATGGTGTGCGTTAACGTCAAACTGCGTCTGCATAAATGGGATTGACGTTACATCCAATGCGTAATACTGACTTGGATTTTACACCATCCTCATCTTTCGTTAAATCGCTCCGTAGAAAAGAAACATACGGGTTACAACAAAGATTAAATCTTACACTATAAGGTCGAATTTCATAGCTAGAGGTGGAGCTGAAGCTAAAAGTGACGGAAACAAGCGATTGTTGTACGCCCAAGAGTGAGAGCAGAGTTAAGCAGCATTGGCCCCTATTGGTACTTGGGTGGGTGACCTCCTGAGAATCCATTCCGGGTGTTGCAGACATAGGGCCTTAGGGCTTCGTCGGCCAGATGACCGGGTGCGGTTAACGTTCGCGAAAACCCTTTCGAGTAAGAGCAGAAATAAAAGGGATGGAGTCGACAAATGATTAAGTCGAGCAAAGTCATTGTTGCACTTTGCAAGCTAAAAGCAGAAAAAAACGTACAATAAGGGCTGGTTTACACAACGACAATTTTCTCGCTTACTAGCGTATACTTGATCAATAATATATCTGACGGCTACTTCTCGCCTTTACCGGAGTATGCGGCTTTCGAGTTGTCTATGCGTATTAGTAACCATGGTAATGACGCAGACACAAATCTTCTCCTCGTGCCTCGTGACACGGCGTACGATGCTTGCAACATTTGAGCGTCGATTTATTACAACAAGAAAACAATTTTACTGCAGTACAAGACGATTGACTGTTTTTTGTATGTCGGCATTCAATGATTTGTCTTCGATTCGATAGCCACGAATTGGACGCCATGTTGGCTTTTGAATTCTCGCTGTGAGAAGCTATTTATTCTACCGACGTTTGATCATTGCTAGAAGCTACACTTTGAGGGAGAATAGCAAATTTTGGAAATAGCGTGAAATCACAACAATCTTGTAGCAATGTTTAAAATTACTGTAGCACTCTGTTCTTTTATCCGTGTTATTCTTTATAATACATACAATTTGTCATCTATTACCGCATTTATTTAGTAGCAACGGGAAACAAATCATAAATCATAATGGTTGACTAGCAAATAGCATTCGGCGAGCGAGAATGACTTGTTGCCTAAACGTGCCCTAAGAGTCGAGCTTGAATAGCCACTAGATGTCACTAACCACTAGCCATAAGAGTTGCAGCAAGAAATATCCTCGAGCGTAGCGAAACGAAGCGGAATGAGCGAGCAAAGTGAGCGACTCCGCTAGTATTATATAAATATTGTATTGTATTGTAATAAATACAATATGCACATTATTCCCCCTTCTTATTCTCTTTATAATAATATACTTACTTGTTCGTTGGGTAACAAGATCGTTCACGTGGAAAGAGCGCACGAAGCAAGTCAACAAGGCTCCACAGAGCTCCATGCACTGATGGTGAAACGATAACACGTTTTTTTTCCTTCTTTCAAAAGTGCTTTAGCCAGAAAAAAAGACACAAACATTTACAGAAGTTTTTGAAGCTTAATTTGTGTTGGAGGCAAGCCTTCAGTGTCGAGTTATACGGGCCCACCTAAGTCACTAATGACTTTGGTACCAACCCATATTCATGCTTACGTCCATAATATGCCTTGAGTGCATTAAGTTTCATTACGTCACCAGCCATTTGTCGCCACACGTGTTGACAAATGACTCTTTTAAGCAGCAACGCACGTTGACAAAAGCCGTTAGTTTGGCAGAACTCCTATCGGCTTGAACGTATTATTGTTTTTCGTTACAGCGACTATGGCCGAAATACCTGCTTTGGCTTCTAGAATAGAGTGTGCTTCATTTAAATCTTAAACCACCTGCCCCAGATTAATGATATTTGTATACAGACTATTTCTAAGTCGCTTAAACCAATTCTTAAACAAGTCACGTGTGGGGGTTTTCTTAGTCCCCGTTTAGTTTATATTGGTTTTGTTGTGATCTACTGATTCGTTAAATCTGAATTAAACGTAAATTGACCGAATTAACTAAATTAATGCAAAAGATTAAGTGAGGATTTAAGCAAGACTACTTTTAAAAAATATTAAAATTAGAGAAATAAGAAAAAACCATGAAACACATTACTCGTTCTGCTTCGCCTATCAAAAGTTTATTGTAATCCGAATTACGAAGGCCTAAATCACTATTTATTTCATTGTCATGCCCAATTCTATATTAACCGAAGTAAATTAGTTAATGTATAAATTATAGCTTAAGGGGACTGCAACGCACGACGAATTCATTACGCATCAAAGGAAAGATAACAAATCAAACTTTGTGTTTACACGACGATCCAAAATGAATGTGATAATGAAAAGCACCAGTGTTGTATTAAACAAAATCACCATAAATCGGGCTGACTTATGTTAAAACCAGGTTGTCGTATGTTTACGTTATTTTGGCTTTTCAAATTTTCTACAATAAAATGGGCATTTTAAAAACTCACCGAACAACTCACCGACCAATTACACAAAAATCGACAGCTTCCACCAAAATTGACGTCACGCTTAGGTCTTTTATGAACGGACTCGCTGGAATGATCGACGAGTAATATGGAGGCCAGTGTCAGGAAAGAAATGTTTTTGCTCACCATCATTTGCTCACCAATCATCCTTGCGTCGTCATGGACGTTGCTAAGCTGGTTTATATTACATACTGGCCGACGAGTACGTTTATTACTTATGACCGAGTGACTTATTGCCTTCTTTTAGATTAATGGGATACTTCGGGACGGCAATCTCCACCAATTGTTAATTACATTTACGTAAATAATCCTCGCGAACGACTACTGGAAGTCCGTCATCCTTAGTCAATGGATTCAGTAGGAAAATCGGTTGCTGCATTCGATGAGTACGATGCTTCAGCGATGACGTTACGCTGCGATATCGGAAAATTCACCGAGGATTTATGAACTACTTTGATGCGACGGGGCTTCAGCGCTGAGTTATGCGATGAGTTTATGAAAATGCCTAACGTTTTCTCAATCTTGGCATGATACTTATAATTTTACCTCAATGCTGGGAGTACCACAGGGCACGAACTTCGATTGCAGGGTTTTATGTCTCGTATTGACACCCACTCCATTTCTTCACTGAGAGAATCACAATTTTTGGAATTCACTCTTTTCACAACTGTGTTCTGCTCAGCATGTTTAAGTGTCGCTGCGACACTCCCTCCTCTGTATTTTAATCGCTTGGGCTGGGTTTGGTAGGTGCCATCAACGTCCACCAATCAATGTGCCTTGTAGTTTTTCTAATTTTATTTTCAAAACTAAAACTGTGATGCAATTTTGATTATGATTGCTTTCACTAAAATGAAGCCATGCCACACTAAATTCATGATGTCATTTTCGATGGGTGTAACGGGCTGCATTCATTTATTCCCAGTGGGATGTTTTAAACACCAGTTCCATGAAAAAGAACCCGTTTATGGACGAACTTACTTGGTAATCAACAAAACAAATGGCTCGCGAAGCATCGTGCACCAAATATTTGGGGAAAAACACACGACTCGGATGAAAACTTTAACAGACACAGCCGAATAAATTGATGTAAAAAGGTAACCCAAGGTTGAAATTATAGTCTATCCGTGTAATTATGGATTTTAACATTCCTTGCCAAAGTCGTCCATTGTTAGGCATTGGTTGCACGTAGTTCTATATCACTTGAGAGGTGGTGGGCAGGAGAATAATACCAGAAATGGTTGAGAGTTTTGTTGAAATTCAGGTTGTACAAAGACAATATACCCGCTAACACTAATGGACACTTCTTAAAGGCATATCCGGTCTGCCTTATAACAGCCACGCGCAGATATTCATATGCGCGTGTTATTATCGCACCGTTTCACGAGCCTCGGAGTAGGAATACAAGGCGTATCCCCAACTACTATCTCAGTTGGCTTTGGGAGTAGTATACGAAACAGCATCACGTTAAAGATTGTGTCGTCACAAACCGGAGTGAGTTTTGTATTTTAACATCATACTTTATAATATTTTAGGCTAGTATCTTATAATTTTTCTTTGGCGATTAATAGGCATAAATATTTTTTATTTTTATCGCGTTAGTCTTTTAGATTTTGATCTCACGGTAATTATTAGCAAACGATTAAAAATTAGTACATGCACACACAGAGATGAAACGTCATGGTTATTGTAAGTGCGCAAAGGATCATATAATTGCAGGATGCAGTAAACATATTTCCCCAAATTCATCAGAAAATTTCTTAGACGCCACATTTTAAAACAAATTTTTAGCCAGGGATTGACTAAAAGTAAGCAAATACACCTTTGGGGCCGTACTTGATGTGGTGGATCGAAAAAAATGGCTTTGGGAGGAAGGTACCTTTAACGGAGTTGGATGTCGTAGTGAATACTTAGTGTAGTGTGGGACTCTCTAAGAAAGGCTTCTAGAACTTAAAGATTTAGTGTCGATAAGATTTTAACAAGTGTACTAGGGACGAGTCATGGTACCGCTTCTTATTACTAAGTCACTTTCTTTCACTTTAGGCATAACACACAAAACATTAGCATAACCATATCCGAAAGCATTCATTATGATCGTTTATTGATAATTTACTTGCGATCTGAGCTTGCATGAATTACTCTCTTTTTGAGAGGGATGGATCACTAACGTCTAGCAGAAATCCCGATCGCATTCCCATCTGCCCCAAGGACGACCGCAGTGTTAGTTCGAATTTAATGGGGCCGCGAGACTAACGCGAGTTACGAGTGCAAAACGAGAGAAGCGTTATCTGAGTTTCGCCATAGATTAGAAAGTTAACTAGATGTACCGTCTCACTTCTTCCCGTCCTACGCGGACCTCTAGCGGTAGTTGCGGCTACTAATACCTCTGCTAATGCTTTGCCTTCTGCTGCTTCGAAGGCAAAAGCATTAGCAGAGGTGTTAGTAGCCGCAGCTTCCGCTAGAGGTCCGCGTAGGCCGGGAAGAAGTGAGACGGTATATCTAGTTAACTTTCTAATCTATGGTTTCGCTTTCACATTGTACGTCGATGTATACATTGCGCGTCCGGGCAGGCGCAGGGCGATTTGAGCCCCACGGTGGTTGTGCTCACGGCTCTGTATGTCTGCTAAAGATTTCTGAAAGTCCCGTTTAACCAGTGGCCTAACGTACAGGTAGGCTACGTACGCATTGCGTAGGGGTCGATATGTAAACATGCTGGCTGCGAAGTGGCTCAAACCGCTCCTAGGTTCAAGTTGCTTCCTTCTCCGCAAATAAAATCTGAGGCCCAGTCCCATAATATCCTTATTTGCTCAGTATTACGTGTGCTATAGCAAGTAAAATGACAGACTGTGTCACAGAATTGTTTGCATCACATTAGGCTCGTCGAAAACGTTGATGAAGGATCCGATGACCTTCAGTCTGCATCCTTCATTTATGCACTAGGTTGGGTTTTTGACGTCGAAAACCAGTTTTTGACGTGACATGTCAAAAACTGTGCTAAAACTATCGAAAACTGTAAAAAAGTGGCGAAAACTGTCAAAAAATCGTCGAAAACCACGATTGAACTACAAGAATGTAATCAATATCGTACATAGCACTGTTAGGGATTACGGCTATGAATGAACTCTTTAATTAACATAAAATAAAAACACCAGAAGCTCTTAATTTTAAATATAATTATGGTGTCTTCAACACATACGAAACAATTTCAAAGGAGTGACCAACAAGACCTAATTACTAGTGCTACAAAACACACTGGCATAAATGGCTTCACAAAATTAGGCATTTTCATTTCCAGTAAACAGGTTGTTATCGTTATAATTTTCTTATTTAGGCCTATTTAATTTTTTTTGGTTAAAATAATGAAGTATTTTAAAAGTTTTTGACAGGTCGAAAACTGTGTCAAAAAGGATTTTTTGATATGACGGTCAATACCATGGTAAAAACCGGATAAAACCTGTCGCATGTCAAAATCTTGTCAACCCTGTTTAATACAATTAAAGTTAAGTGTCAGTCATAACAGTACTCCAGTTTGCAAATACTTTAAAATTTGTAGGGTGGGCTCCCAGTTGAAATATGCATGAGATTCGTGCATGAAACTTGTACTCTGACCAAATAAAAAAATTAGGAGAGGCTCCTATGAATGGTCGGCCTACATCAGAGGCGCGCTCCCTCCCTTCCCATTATGATTTCCTTTTTTTTTACTCCCATCTCCTCCCCCTCCCACCCGCCAACACCCCAAAAATATAATTACTGAATGTGCTACTGGTACACATTACATGTTTGTTGAAAATTTAGTTTCTTTGGGGAGGGGGGGGGGGAGACAAAGAAAATTTTGTTTAGGGGCCCTGCCTAAGTTCGTTGCGCCACTGCGGTTAACGCTGCGACTGTGGTGAGTGACTTGTCCTTATCGAAGAGAGCAATTCATCGAAGATCTACGTTTCTGAATTTAAAGGCTGTAGAAACGAAAAAGGAACGATTTGGCCGCCACCAGATAAGGTGGTAACGGTTGGTCCGTCCATGTTTTTGGTGTTTTTTACTCTATTTGTGAACAAGGCACCAAAAAACAGTGCTGAAAATTAAAATGAAACTGTGCCTTTACGTTGTGAGTTTTTCCCAGTCACTCACGAAATCCAATATCCGTTTGGAAAGGATAGAATGTTTAACAAAAACTTTTATGTTACTTGCCGAAAAATTTATCCGAGTGATGACTAAATAACAAGCTCAGACAGTCGAATTTTCCCAAGTTGTCAACGCAGTCACCATGCTCATTTCGCCCCTACACACACGGACGGACCTTGGCGATTTCATTATAGATAGCAGCAGCAGCAAACAAATTCATGGCTCCTGTGCATACGGTGTTGGTTACGTTACCAACACTCTACACCGATTCTTCAGCTTAAACATTTTTCCTTGGATTCCTTTTCCTTGCATCAAATGGTGACTACGTGCTGCGTCTGACGGGCGTGAACGAACGCGTGACTTCTGCGGTTATCATGAGCAACAGGTCGACATGCGCGTATGATTAATGGTCTTTCCTTGGAACGTGGCATGTTGACAAAATCGAGTTGCTTTCCTAACAAGCTACCAGACTCTATCGAAACTCAAACCACTTCGTTCTCATTTAGACGCTTGTCGCTTTCCGTTCTGCAACATTCTGGCTTTGTTACCATGGCAACTTAAACCTGTTGATCCTTGTTGGTCTGAGGGACACGGCAAGTGCTAGGATTGTGCTTAGCTGAAAGATGCAGTGGACAAGAGATCCCCCCCAACCCCCAACCACACATTGTCTTTTTTTTTCGAGCTACATTCTTCGGTTAGTTATTACTTCTATGGCGAGAAGTAAATCAAGTCAAGAAGAAGTGCACTTCGCCAAAGTAGCGGAAGCGCCTGCACATTTGTTAGAAAGCTTCGTGATTCCCCCGAGGAATTTGGTAAGCCTAAAGCTTTTTAGAGCACACGCTCCATTCGGCACAAATAGGATTGCTCAATTTTGGTGTAGGGGCACATTTGGAGGCTGCACTCGGGGGTTTTTAGCGAGTCGAGATGTGTCGGGCGGAATGCACGTATAGACTTTTAAAACCCATATTTGTCGTCCTATTTCTATTTCAAACTCGTATCTCTTGAAAGAATCCACGAAGCACATCTTCAAGTAACTAGCTTGGCCAGTGAATGCTGCACGGTGGATTGAATTTCCTGGCCTTGAGCCTCTCCCGATGTTTGGTCTCCTTAGGAAATTAAATCGCGTTTGCAATATTTAACACTTTGACTAATTTGTTACATTTTACTCTTCCACAATGCGATCTGGCGTGTCCATACACTGGCATGACTATTTCATCTGACGGAAGTGTTAACGGGACTTTTCGCCGCCTCCCCTCCCCCCCCCCCTTCTCGCTTTCCCCTCGCATCCTGCGTTTGACTCAATGCCTACAAACCTTATCACTGCTGTAAGTTAATCATCGTGATTGTTCCTGATTTGATTTGATTTATTAGAGAGCTCAACCCTACTGGGTCACCAGCCCGACAACCTTAAACCTAAAACACAACAACTAAGCTCAATTCACATCTAACAGGATACCTGCCAGATCGCAAACAAAATGCCACAACTGCCCGAAGCCTTTTATAATTAAAGGTTACTGTGTGGGGGTGTACTCCCAATAGCTCCAACAAAGAGACAGTACTGCAACCCCAAAATAACAGATTAGCCCGTAAATCCTTAAACAGGATACAGTCCACAAGAAAACGAGTTCCTACCAACTTTGCAACAAACGACATCGGTATTGCGCATGTCATTTGTAATGGTACCGACGTAATTGTTGCAAGTTACCAAGGTATCAATGCTTGCGCTTGCAGGATTGTTTCCCACTTTAAAATAATTCAACACCGCTCTGGAAGCCAGCATCTACGAAATAAATGCGCCTGTCCATCGAATCAGGCTGTCAATTTCAAGGCCCATTTGGGGGCTTCGAAATTAACAACCTATCGTCGTTTAGTTTAAAATTGTCTGCTTTTAGCTGGAACACTGATTACTTTTTTATTTAGCTCAACAACAAAAATCTAAAAGTCAAAACAGAGTACAGAGTACAGAATGGTTATTACGAAGCCTGGGTTGAAGCCATGCGCTCCGCTGCAAATAAAACAATGAAGAAACAAAAGGTAAAGACGAAACTAGATAAACATGATAAACTAGAAAACAGAGTGTAAAAGAAGAAAAGCGAGCAAAACCGAAGACCCCCAACAGATTAGGTTAGTTCCGAACAACATTCGAAACCTCTCCTAGGCTGATTACACGTTGATTAATAACATCTTCAGATCCGTCAACTGGGATGAACTACTTGATACTCCTGATGTCAATGAACAATGGAACACCTTTTCAATGAATATTAAGACAGTGATTGAAGCGTTAGTACCAGGAAAATCTATTAAAAGGAAAACCTCCCCCCCTTACTGGATGAAAAAAGGGCTATAAGTAAACTTAAACGTAAAAAAAGAAAAATGGAAAATTTGGAAGTCGAATCCTACACCTACCAATTGGGAGAGTTATATAAAACACAGGAATGATACTACTGCCAGCATACGATCTGCAAAAGTTGAAGCAGAGGCCGAAATGATGGACAGTGTAGTCGATAACCCTAACCTTTTATATAAGCACTTTAAAGTTTTAAAACAAAAGTCTAATGTCATTGCAGGTGTCAAATCTGAAAATCAAAATATTGTTACACAGCCTGCTGCTATTGCTACGGAATTTGCCAAAGTTTTCACACGATGTGATCCTTTTGTAGCTGTAGACTATGACAGCTTGAAAATACCAACTGAAGTCAACCATGGAATAACAGTCTGGGACATACTGTATATACTAGGGGCGTCATCAGGTACACTGTCGACAAAATAGAGCGAAGCGATTGCAAACAACTTGTGTTGCATTGGAGACAGGGTTTTGGCTCATCTTTTCGGTTGCGTCATCGCATCTTGTTTCTTTGTTCGTTTTCTTTCGTAGCGCGTTGCTGTGGATGGCGCTGACGGCGGTTGAGACGAGCGGTCTTCCGACTTTGGTTTTTCAGCAGACAAAGCACCCGCTAATTTGAAGAATTTTGTTGGAAAGCATCAAATTTGGATGTCCAGGTGAGAATTAATGCTCCAGAAATTTGATCGTGCATTACATCCGTCTTGATATTTACTAACGATGCGGCAGGTTTTCGCAATTCGGAAACTACCGGTGAGTAAATAGGTGAGCAGCACACATGGATTTTGTCACCTTGATTGTTCGTCCACAACATGTCCGATTTTAAAATTTCTTTGTTAAAAGTCACCTCTGGATATAACGCTAACAATGTACAAAATCTGGTGTTGATTGATGCAGTGGTTATTTCGTGATGCGGATACAGTGGTTGCGTTGGAGTGGATTCATAAACGGAGCTCCACTCGGCCTTGGGGCTCGCTTCGCTCCAATTAAGGTTGAAAATCGGAAAAGAAAAGATTTCCTTTGCTGAAAATTGCGCAGCTGCCCAAAAATCCAAAAAATCGCGCATTTTAAGGCTTAAGAGATCCGCTCTCCCTCGAATTTGCTCGACTATAATAAAGACGCTTTTGTTTTTTTTACATCCAGTGCCCCTTGTAGCTAGCTAAACGACTAGCTCCTGATGGGAGCTCCGCAGCAAATATGGCGTAATTGGTTCTGCAATACCCCACCGTAACTTCTTTAATTATAAAATCCAAAATACACTTTACCACCACAGCAGAACACTTCAGTCTAACTGAAAGACTTCGCTGTAAATTTTCGGCGAGTCCTATCGTCTTCTTCAGACCAAAATCAATACCGAAAAAACGAAAAAAGCACTACATCTCATCACAATCGTCTGCTAGCAAACATTCGAAACCCGGCGCCAGTCTGCTGTACACACTGATCTTCGTCGTGTGTGCGAACTGGATGCGCCACTGTTTATCCAAAGCGACGCCCAGATCTGGCCTAAAGAGATGGTTGCTGTTGCAAAAGCATGAGCTTGCTAAGTTCATCTTTAATTTAACTTTACAAATTGCGAAAATTTGATAATTCAAAGTAAAACGCAAAGTAGACAAAGTCGAGGGTCGTAGTGGATTTTAGGGAGAGCAACCTAAGAAGTAAGAAATTCTGAACATTATAAATAAGGAAAAATAATGATTTTTTTCGTAGACAATAGCTTAAAATATGGAATTTTAAACTAAGTTTTTTTTTAAAATAAAACTGTAGTAATCAAAGCCTTAGTTATCCAAGCGATGTAGCGTTTATGGCTTTTTTTCTCCTGAAGGCGTGGTTCAGGAGAAAGTTTCAGGTATTAGAATTGTTAAAAACAATGACAGAATTGTTGCTGGCGGCGTGCGGAAAAGCACACCAACCAGCAACGACGCATGTGGCGTTTGATTATTGGCCGGTGGTGCTTATATCTGCTCATACGGCCTAGCAGCTGACTTCCTCGGCCGTGCATAGGACTGTTGCCGACCCGACCGTTCCGCCCAGTGACTTGATACAGCAAACGTAGTTCATTTTAAGTCATATTGCTCATTGGATTTCGTAGCTTACTACATTCGAATACAATTTTTACGTTCGGAGCGGTCCAGCTTACCTTTCTTAATAAGTATTCGGCACTAGTTTGTTAGTCCAGATCAGATTCGTCGAATCGAGAAATACAGCCATATTGGATGTCAGAAATACATGACGTCAGCGGGGCTCCCCCATCGAGTTAGCAAATGCAAGGCTACCTGGATGCAAACGCGTTAGAAATTCGACGCGTCGTCCAGTTAGCCACCGATTCTGCCACCAGTCGCGCTACTTACACCCCAAAAATGAACTGCTCTAACATGCGGACTGAACTGCGAAAGGCAGATGTGACACGATATACGCAGATTTTAAACTTAAAACACTGCATTGACACCATATAATCAAAGTTTAACAACAATGGCTTCATGCTACGTACCTCTTTGTTTACTCGACGACAAAACAAAGCCGCCGGAGGTTTAATTTCATGAATTTCAAGCAGTAGAACAACCAAGGTACGTGTGCATTGTACGGTATGATACGCTACAGCGTTTTCAATTCTCATTAAAAATGTGTTAAACGATCCTTTTATGTAGCAGTAAATCGTCCGAAGACTTCAAGAATAGTCACCATTACCGTAAAATAATGTTCGTTTAGCGCTGCAACACCAGTAAATCCAATAACGAGAAGATATCACGTTTTTGTGCATCCCTCTAACACTAATCAATGCTACGATTGGGGTTTTTCGTTCTTCGTGCTTTCAGTTCAGCGCAACACTTGGACGACGCGTCTAGCATGCTACGTGAAACCAAGCGTTAAGTCTTTTACATATAGGTAGTCTTCGCAAATGACGTCAACAGCCGAAATTCGCGCACGCGCACGGTAAATAAGTTGGTATAAGGGCCGTTGGTGCTGAGGAGGAGAATCGTACCGTGCCACCTCGTTTGCTAGCCCATAGAACCTTGGTTGGTGAACCAAGCTTCAAAAAGTAGGAAACCGGAAGCCCGAAAACATGAAAAGAGCAGGAAGCAAGGAAAACGTAGGAACTATGCGACTCCTGAAAAATAAGGTAGTGGTAAATGTCGAAAAAGTGGTGTGATGCTGCAATTATCGGCAGGTTAATATTACACACAGTAACTATCAATAAAATTAAAAAATGCAACCTGAACCATCGTGTAAGGAGTTCCATAACGAGGAGTGGACAGTTTTGAGATCTTGTTGCAGAGTAATTATTTACGCAGGGATCATAATTGTGAAAGTGACCAACTTTCAATTAGAAAATGGATCCTCCGAACCCATCTATTAAGGCGCCTTTACACCTTTTCAACTCCTAGATGCAGCACGGTGGAATCTTTGAGCAATTTAAAGAAAATAGCGGTAAATGAAAAGTTGAACAGCGCTATTTGCAGCAGCGTCGCGATTTTCATAACTAAAACGAGATCACGTGACCCACAACAGCCTATTGGATGATGGAGAATCTGGAACGTGGATGCTGTGTTTAGAA
Source organism: Lithobius niger (assembly GCA_023313725.1). NCBI lineage: Eukaryota > Metazoa > Arthropoda > Chilopoda > Lithobiomorpha > Lithobiidae > Lithobius > Lithobius niger. The sequence continues at coordinate 35,601 of JAHWFP010093815.1, read as the reverse complement.
TATGGGCAATGCTATCGAAATGGTGAACAGGCGCCTTTAACCAATTTTAGACCAGCATTTCACGTAGGGCTAATGGTTGATCAGAAAATGTGTTGGTGTATACACTTACTTATTTATATACAGGGTGGTCAACAAAAAACTGACGACCCAACATTTTTTAAGTCCAATTTTTCTAGTTGGCACCCCTCAGAAACAGGAGAGGACAGAATCGTCCCGCTCCATTAGATTTGATTTTTGTCCTCTCCTGGTTCTTAGGGGTGCTAACGAGAAAAGTTGGACTTAGAAAATGTTGGGTCGTCAGCTTTTTGTTGACCACCCTGTAAAAGTAGCTAGAATTTCCCAGCTAGCTACGCTGGCTGTTTCATAAAACAACCCTCCTCCTCACCATATTGCAAACGGCGCATCAAACACCGCCCGTGCGCTCAATTATTTTTGGCTGCTAATAAGCGCTGATTGAGTGAGCGATCCCGCCTGTGCATTACTGTTGCCAACACAGTAATTTTCTAGTTTTTTTTCTTTCGTGCGAGATGATTTTGCGACATTAACTCTAACCTGTGTAAATGTTGCAATGCTATTCTCAACGGGTCGCACGACATACCGGAAGAATTTAACCGACTTTCACTAATCGTTTAATTTTAATCTTCCAGCGGTTTATGCCAGTAGTTTATGCACCGTTTAAACAATCATTTTTTTGCTGGCTAGTAAATGCTGATTGAGTGAGCGAACCCGTCTGTGTATTTTAGCGTGTTCTGAATATTTCACTTACGCTTCCAGCGGTTTATGCACCGTAAAACAATTATTTTTAGTTGGCTATATAATAAACGCTGATTGCCTGAGCGAACCCGTCGGTGTATTTTTGCAGGTTTGGAATATTTATCCGATTTTCACTAATCCTAATTTTAATGGTCCAGCATCGTTTAAACAATTCTTTTTCCGCTGGGGAATATTATGGGTTTGGTAAATTAAGTTTCATTGTTTCCAGAGGCCTCATGCACCGTTGGTTTAATGTTGGAGTTTAAAGTGATTGTTGGTGACATGGGACATGGGTTGTTCGAGTTTACCCCGGAACATTTCCTGCTTTTGCGTCCTGTCTTCCTGTAACAGCCGTCGGCCATGAGGTCCCATTTGAATGTCAACCCTACACTCTCTAGCCTCCTGTCTCTTGCAGGAGGCCGCGCGTCTCTGCATAAGTTGTCAGCAGTGGTACGTTTTGTGCGTGGATCTGGTTTAGAAGTTTAGAACGGGCACTTCTTCTTGTCGTCTCCTCCCTTCTTGGCACTGTTTCAGGTCAGGTAGTGTATAGCTCCGTACTAGTGGCATATTGGCAAGCAGTGTTTTTGTTCTCTTGTATGCGTTGTGAGTTTCGGCATATCCTGTTCTCTGTGTTTGGGTCTTAGGTTTTGTATCTAGGTTTAGAGGGAGCGCATGACTCTGGGTCACAGCCCCAATAAACATATTCCATTCCATGGGTTGTTCAGAGTTCGGGGTTGCTAGTTGTAAGTAGTTGTACACTGAGCGAATGGCTTGGAGGCCGCTTTCATAGCCTCCATAAAGATCAAATCAATTCATGGGCCGTGGGACTTCGGGATCAGTGCTTATAAGGTATACATTTATTTCGTGTATGAATGTAGGTCGCAGGTAATTATTATATACTTGACCGACTTGAAGGCAAGGTCGACATTACTATTGGAAGATTGTTCAGAGTTTGGATCATCGAGCGATGTTTTTTTTCTACGTTAAGGATGTAAAGAGTAAAATCTGCGTTTGACATTCCGAGGAGTTCCCATTAAATAAGATTCAGCGCTCATGACCATAGGTTACTGATTTTTTCCCTTATTTATGCCTTGTGTATACCAATGTACAGGTTAGTAGAAAGGACAACCGAGCCACATAATAGGCTTTCAGCGGCCCACTGAGAAAAAAATTTCGGAAGGCGGTCGAACAAAGCCAGCTAGAGGGGGTGTGGAGGAGCACTGTTAGCTTCTCCAACGGAGTTCGGAGCACAGCCGTTGAAGCTGAAGTATTTTACAGTACATCACTGCCGTGTCCGGTGAGTACTTTTTTCATATCTTCTCTAGTAATTTATTTACGACACATTTGTAAAATCGCAATATCATTTTATGATCACGATGCTTCTAAAAATCTTTACTTAGCTTAACAAGAAGAAAAAATAATAAATCGTCAATTGAAGTAATTTTTCCATTTCTCCCCGGTTTGGTTTGGGGGCCGGGGGGGGGGAGGACGAATCTACTTTTTTTTCGTGAAGTTAAACAACGTAAATTAAAGTTAAACTCCGTAAATTCCGTTGTTTTACTCAACGTTTTCTTTCTTAAAACTTGGCCAGACTGTGCTGTTTCGGGTTGTGTTGTTTTCACAACGGTTTTTCCAAAGTCAAAAACCTTTAAAATTATTTAACTTAAGTCAAACATTGACACAGTGTAGTTAAGTTGTAAATTTTTATTTTCTCCTTAATTAACCCCTACACTTATCAAATTTAAGCAGTTTTTTTTAAAGCAATTCTGTAATCAGTCCCAGAATTAAAAAAAAAAATTGTGTAACAGCCTCCAAAATTTTATTTTGAAAAGAAGTTGTCGTTTTCAAAAATATTTTTGGATACAAAATTTTTTAATGTTTTCAGATTCTTTTCCGTTTGACGCTCCCCTCATGCCCGAAAGAAGCAGTTGAACGTACGTGTCTCGTCTACGTAATAGTAAAATAAACAAGTACAAGGTTTAATCCTTTAAAGGTACCATAAATACCTCGAAATGCTAACAGTCAGACATCTAATTGCTGTAAGTGAGCACATGGGATTTGCCTGGATTGGCTGGATCCATATAGCCTGGATTTGCATTCGATTCGCGAGTTTCTGTTTAAAGACAGAATGCGTTTCACGTATTTGTTCGCAAAGAAAAGACTGCCGTCTAAGCCTCAAGACGAAGTTGCGTGGTAAACGTCAAACTTTGAAGTCCAACATTTTCTCCCTAGAACTATAACTGACATATGCCAACAAAATTTGGTATTTGAAGTCGTGCCGTAACCATACCCGTTTTACTACGTTAAAGATTTATATGGCAGCAACTGAGTGAGCCATTCGGCCTTCACAAGGTGGCCATATTTGTTGTTGCTGTTGGGACTCTTTGCCGTCACCTGGCGATCGAACCAATGTAGCAATTTTCGATTTTTGTAGTTTAAGTAGACCGTAACAGCCCACAGTTAAGTATATCCACCCAAAACCAAAACTGGTAGAAAAAACCGCCAAGTTTCCAAAAACGGTCGGCCTTTGAAGGTAGTGATATCATTCCACCAGGGAAAGGCCGCCAAGGTTAATCCTATTAGCCAAGTTAATCGCACATATTAATAGTTCGAAGGTTAAATGAAAACTAGAAGATTGCTACTAGTGGTAGCAATCTTCAAGTTTTCATTTAACGTCCAAAGTATTATTCGGTGCGATTAACTTGGCTAATAGGATTAACCTTGGCGGCCTTTTCCTGGTGGAATGATATCACTACCTTCTAAGGCCGACCGTTTTTAGAAACGAGGCGGGTTTTTCTACCAGTTTTGGTTTTGGGTGGATATCACAACTTCCATAGGACTGTGAACGTACGTAAGGTTACACCGTCTGTGGAAAAATAAAACAACTAATGGTCTAAAGGAACGGGTACAAAAAAAAAAAAGACATGTAAGCCATCAGCGTCACACGTAATGGTTATTACCTCCATTTGCAACAATGCTGAGGAGAATACCGCATTTGTACCTACCAGAGATGCAACAATAACTTCCGAGGTTAAGCCGACGAGTGTTTTGTTTCATCCGAGGAGGTACAAAGCCGTATTCTCCGAGCCATTATTGCAAAGAGTGGCAATAAGTGCCTTGTTCGTTTCCCCTGCCTCGTTCAACATGCGCCCTTGGTTCCATTTTGGAGTGTGTGTGGCCAGTTAAGGTTAAAACAGGTGGAGCAGGTGGTACAGGTTGTGCTGTTTGTTAGAATTACGTATTAAGTAGATTAGGCATAGGTTTAGATTAGAGCGAATCGATTTGTAGGCCTGTTAGCTCTGGAAAATAAAGTAAATAAAGTATAAGTGGCCTACACATACTTAATTGTTGCTCGTAGTATTCGTTGGTTTGGATGGTTTGGTTTGTACTGTTATAAGTGTAGAGTCACAACAGACCACTAGATAACGACTTGTTGTTAGGCAAAATGATAGAATCCGTGTTTCAGCTAAACGCATAGGTTTAAACCAAACTAAGCTACGTTTTTAATTTTGAGGCCTCGGTCTCGAAATTGGCAGATATAAACGACAGAATGGCGTACTTATTTCATAGTTGCAGGCTTTCAGAGATGAGCTGAATTGTTTCAAAGTGGACAGCAACAATCACTGCATGTGCGCGCAGCAACAATCACTGGATGTGCGCGCAGCAACAATCAATACATGTGCGCGCAGCAACAATCAATGCATGTGCGCGCTCGTTCACACCTTTGCATGTGAAAAAAAACTTACTTCCAGCCACAAGGCATACTCTGAATTGTGTTTGGGGTAAAATATTGCATACCATAAAAAAGGTACACGGATTACAAACAAATCGTCAAGTAGCCGTAAAAAAAAAGGGTTATATGATTGAAATAAGCAAATGTACAATTGAGAAAATTGCTTCTGTTTAAGTGCTTTTGTGCTTTACGAATCATATATGTAAAAACGTGAAGCACAACAACACTTAAACAGATGCAATTTTCTCAATTGCACATTTGTTATTCAATTAAAAATTGTAAATTTTTATCATTTATAAAGTATACATTTTCAAAAGTAAAGTGAAACTTCAGTCATACAACCCTTTTTTTACGGCCACTAGACGTTTTTGTTTGTAATTTGTTTATTTACGTAGCTCTGACCCATACAGGTAGTCAGCACCACCAATAAACCCTACGTATAACCACAACTAATCTATACCTTATCAATACTAAATCGCTTAAAACGAAAGCTAAAATTAACAAGACTATCGTGTTGTGAAAAGGGTTAAAAAAGGTTAAAGGGTTTAACGAGCGTTAACCACTCCTGGTCATCTGCCCGAAGCCCTAAGGCCCTATGTCTGCAACAGCCAGATTCCCAGATCGTGTTGTGAATCACTACACTTTTAACAATGTAATTATTAGTTTTTAGAGAGCACGAACCCAAAGATGGAATTTTTTTGTGTGAATTTATTTACAGCAAAAAGAGCGCCGCATGAGGGAACCTCGTGAGATGTGCCAGTACATGGGGAAAAAAAAAACAGAATTAAAAAAACAGAATAAAAAAAAAACAGAATAAAAAAAAACAGAATAAAAAAAAGAATAAAAAACAGAATAAAAAAAAAACAGAATAAAAAAACAGCATAAAAATGCGCAAGAAAAGCAAACAACAAAAGACGTAAAAATAGAAATAGGATAGATCAACCGTGTTCGAAAAAACTTGTACTTTTTTGTGGGTTTCTTACCAATTCTGTAAGTTTTTTGAAAGAATTGGTAACAAACCCACAAAAAAGTACAAGTCAGGAATCAAAGTTGTACACAAGTTTTAAGTTTGAGTTAAAAAGAAAAGAAAAATTCGGCAGAGCAACACACCTTCAAAGGCAATCGACAATTATCAAAGACACCACAACTCCATCCAAACGTCACTTTCAACCAACCAGGGCTTCAGTTTTTTTTATTAAGAGTTGCATTATGGGGGATGACACGTAAACTAAGTTGTATCTCCGATTGCAACTATCAAGTATGGGTAGAATGAAACGTCAAAGAAGCGCCTGCTTGTTTTTTATTTAGAGACGCTGGAGCTTCTTTTATACAAATTTTGTGCGGCGCTGGCTTACATGCCCTTTTCTTGTATCCGTTCATTAGAACCTTACTTTTACTTTAAAGGCGTACATCTGATTTGGTTAAATGTTTTAAATACTAATAGCAATTACTGTTAGCAAATAAAAACATGCAAATAAATATAGGCTATCCTGTACTATTAAACAAACCAGAATATAATTTTTAAAATATCGACTTAACTTATTCGACTGACACAATAGATGATTTGCAGTACATCTGATGTCTCAAAACTGGATTCTTACCTGGAAATAAAATAAACAAATGAATAAAAGACATTACTGTATTCAGAATACGCTTTCTAATCTTCCAATCACTGACACAATAATATACAAATTAACTTGTTTTTAATCTCTGTGCGTTTAATTTTTTTTTATAATTTTACAAAATATTTCCAACGCCACTGCGAAACAAGAAAGAGCTTGGGTGTAGTTGGCACGTTTTAGCATAGAGTATTTTTACATAAACACTTAAATCAACACAAATAAACATTAATATACGATTCTTCCAAAACTACAGTAAGTTTTGGATGAAAAATAATTCAAATACAACTGTTTCAAACACAATTGCTTCTTTACGTGTAGTTGTTTTCAAGAAGCCGTTGCTTTGCCATTTTTTTTATTTGTTCAATTTTGTTCCAAATTTCCCAAGTTCTTTTGACATTTTATTTGCCAAGAGTGGTATGTAAGATATTTCCAACTTTTCCCCATATTTTTTTAAAACTGATATGTTTATACACTGGAAAAAAAAAACATAAAACTGTAAATTAGCTTTACCAGGTTCGGTATGAAGGAGTCGTCTCCAACACAATTGTACGTTTTCTTCCACCGTTCCTACTGAGTCCTGACCCCATTTAAGCCAACCGACAAGCCGGAGACGACTTCGCAATTTTCCACAAACAACGTTTTAATACACTGCGTCTCCTCTCAAACTATACCGCAACTCTCCACAACTGGGAGTTTCAATATTCAAGAAATTCAACCACAACCCAGTTCGGAAGGTTCGTTCCTCCTTTGTCCTGTAACCGGATTGTTCTCAACACAACCTGAATCTTCAATGGCTCGCAACATGGATCAAAATCCATGTCACGCAAGCAGCCTTCACTCCGTTTAGTCTTGACAATTCAACTCTCAACACTTCCGTCGAAACACCAATGTGCAACCTATACAACACATCGAGCACCCAACTTCCTTTGCACTCAACAGAACCCAGCATAATCAAAGACAGGTCAATCAAACCGTCTCTGGGAACTTTGCCTCAGTCAATGTGCTCCTCAACAATATTTCCACTGAATTATAGTGTGTGCAGCGTATCTTGAGTCCTGGACTTATTTTGTGATCGGCTACGTCTTCCTGGAGGGGAAGGCTTTAACCGACGGCCGCCATTGTTTTTGTAACTACTTTGGATATCAACAAGGCACTCTGCGACCAAACACGTACAATCGATAATCTGTGTTCATTCTGGGGCGAACTCAAGATGGGCCGCGGACACTATAAACCCCTGTCGCTCTAATAATCAGTGTCATGCAGATGAAGTAATTGACTTAAAGAGAAAGACCTCCAACTTACGATTTCAACTCCAATCCGCAAATGCCACCATCAAGAAGACTTCAGCACACCCGCATCAAGCACACAGCTCTTTGGCTGCTCAAGTCAGTTAAGGCTTCCGCTTCACAAAAACAGCTTTAAGTGCACTCGTCGTATTCCTAAAGACCCATTTCACTTCCGGAATGAAACGAATCCACCCCATTACCTCCACCATGGACGTAATTCCAAGCAAACATTCAACAACGTCCACGGCAACAAATTATCAGTTGTCTTGTCACGGCCCCAACAGGAGGCCTCAACATCAAAAACTCCCAGAATTTCAATTCCACCCTCACACCCCATTCGAGACAACATCGAACTTGCGTGGCATGAAGCATGTAAAGGGTTACCTGCAAACGAATTTTCCGCACATCGATGATGTTCACAGCTTCACTCCTGTCTTTCCTGGAATTGATAAATCATCGAACTACCGAACCAGAAGCATTCCTTTTTTCCTCCTGCTGCTCAAAGGACTCCGGATACTCCTTCGGCTTTCGTCTACGTCATCAACCCCCGAAATACCCAAAAACTGACCATGCCACCCAACAACGAAACCCTCAATAAGAATAACCCCTCAATATTGATTAAGGACTTTTCTTCTTTAAAAAAATCTCCAATGATTTTCTCTCAATGCATTTTAACGATTGTGAATTCATATCATCACCCATCACCAGCAAATCACTGTAACTCATCAGGTCATCCAACCGCTTTAAAAGAAAAATGGGGAAACCTTTTTCCCCATCCACAAAAACCCATCCACAACATCTGAATATATCTCACTACACAAACTGAAGCCCCACAATTTGGACCCAACCCCAAAACTTCGAAAATTCCAAATTATAAAAACGTGGGGTGCCAGCTAATCAAAGCCTTGAATTTTCAACCAATCCACACATCACCCCTGACCGAACTCGAACCCATGAGATGAAACGATACCACCTTCTCTTCCATCACAGCTCCTAACGCCAAAAAAAAAGAAAAACAAGACGAGGAAAACGGTAGAATAAAGCAACTGCAAACAAAAACAAAAAATATCTACTTCCACATCATCTTGGTGACCGATGTAAAGCATCAAACCGACCTTGACGCCGCTGACATTCAAGGGGTGTCACGCACTCCTCCCCCCCCCCCACCCCCACCTCCTTCCCTCTGGAACTTTGGGTGATTCAAGACAAACCTCCACGACAGGGAAATTTTCACCTCCATCTTCTCACTTGATGATAAAGCAAAGAAGACAAGTCCTTATCACATAACCTCCCATAATCATC
>JAHWFP010093815.1:0-13098 GCA_023313725.1 Lithobius niger | reverse complement strand
CAGTATATAATATAATATAATATAATATAATATAATATAATATAATATAATATAATATAATATAATATAATAATTAATAATATACCATTTACCACAAATGTGTGGAGGGCTACCGGAAGGGTTGTGAGCCACTAACTCCGGGCCTAAGCATGGGGAAGATAAAAACATGTTGGAACACCTGTATGTCTAATTTGGTCTTTAAGTAAACGCCTGAAGATTCTGAGTGTGCAACATTCTACGGAATCCACCCAGGGTAGTCATACCAACTGTTTCAGAACTAAGGGCATTCCAGACGGGTGCAACACGCACCACCAGAGCCGGCTCAAGGGGCACGCGAGCAGCAGGGCCCCCGGATTAATGGGGCCCCCCACGCGGGAGCAGTCATCTCACTATAGCGAAAATGCGGATTATGGATTGAAAATCCTTTCTACTGCGTCAAAGTAAAGAGAAGAACGGGGTGAGAATCTGTACTAGTGCTTTGAAACTAAACTTCGGGAATGCGGTTTAAGCGGCCCGAAACTGAAAATAGTTCTACTAGCGAAACGAACGGCTGGTTATTTTGTCAGTAAGTGGCAGTCTGATAGGAAATGCGAAACGCGATACGGTGAAATAGACATTCTTTTTGGTTCCTCCCCCCCCCCTCCCTTTTTTTTTTCTTCTCTACCTTATTTTTTTTCTTTTACTTTTCTTTCCCCCTTGGGAAGTACATTTTTTGTTTCTTTATGGTTTTTGTTTGTTGTTATAGTTAGTAACGATTTTTTTTCCGTTTTCGTGGCTGTATTTGTAATTTTTGCAACTTTATTTGCTGTTTGTGTGGTTCACATTCTTTTCAGTAATAAAAAAAGTGAAATGGATATTGGCTCGAATCGTTTGAAAAGCGATTGGTTAACCCCGGCTATGAAAAGATGGGGAAAATAGTGCTTTTAATGCTATACTTATGACCCTGTGGGAGGGGGGGGGGGGGGGGTGCGGCTGCGACTGAATCCGCGTAGGGCCCCAAATTGTCTTGAGCCGGCCCTGCGCACCGCAAAAAATTACTTCCTACAGTCCCGATTGGATCCCTGAACCGCCAGTTTCCATGGATGGCCCCGAGTATAGTGGGTACGTGGCGCTGGATAAAAAAAAAGGGTAGGTCAATGGAAACAAGTCCTCGCAGGATCTTTTCGTCAATATAAGGTCAAACCTAAGCCTGCGTAATTCAAGCAACTCAAGACCTGATTTAGCAAGACGCTCAATATGATTTATTTCTCGGAAGCCAGATAACCCCTTGGTGAACCTTCTCTGAACAGATTCAATCAAATCAATATCCTTCGCCAGATATGGTGACCAGGCGGGTGTGGCGTACTCAAGCAGGGGGCGAATAAACACCTTGAACGCCCAAATTTTAGTGCTAGAACTACCAGAGGTGAAACATTTATTTAACACCGGTAACCAGCAGAATGCTGCAGTGCTTACCTTGTGACAGTGCAAGGACATCTTTAAATCGCGTGAAAACCAGACTCACAAGTCTACCTATTATGAAAGGAAATCTGTCCTATAACATAAGGAGAAATAGTGACACTCAAGACGACGGTTTCAAAACTGGGTAAAACAAGTCAACTTAACTATTCGGTTAATATATGCTTCTGATACGTTTTATGTTATTATCATTTGAAAGAAATAATAAAAAAAATGCTTTAATTACTATTTCTTAGTTTGAGCAAGGTTTTGAATATTTTTTTCATGTCCTGGCATTCGAAATATACTTTTTCGTTGTACCATCAGACGGAAAAATTTCCAAGTTTTTCGGAGAACTTTTCAATTTTTCCACTATAAATTATACGTACTATACTTGCATTGCCAAGGGCGTTGCTAAGCAGTTTTAAGCAAAATACCAGTCGATAAATACATTTTTTACTAACTTATAATCGAGTTACTTGTTACCGCTTTTAGCTTTGTGGTTACGCTGTATGTGATCTCCACGACTAGTTAATTATGTTTACATAAATAACCCTAGTGGAGTAAAACTGCAGATCCGCCATCTTTAGTCGACGGATTTAGAAGAAAAAACCGCCTCGAAGCGTTGATGAGGCTCATGCTTCATTAGCTACGTCACGCTGAGGAGCGCAAACTTAATCGTGCCTTTTGGAAGAACTGTTATGAATTGTGCAACAGCATGGAGCTGTTCATCGAGATTATAAAACTGCACAGGGTGTAGAAAAAATTGTATTGTGTACTTTGAAAGTTAGGCCTATTTGTTTGAAGATCACGGTCATGTTTAGCACTCATTTTCAAAAAGTTTTGGGTATATTTGCACAAATATTACTATCTGTCCCTATCACCTTCTGCGAATTTTTGACAGCCTAATCTATTTTCATCTGTATTCGTCAGGCACACATTGCATCGTCTTCACTCCGATCACATTCTTTCTGCGTTTTGAATGGCGTGTTGTCGCGACACGTTTGGACAGGAAGTGGAAAACAGGCCTTCGCCTACGAAGGCTACGCCACACGCCATTCAAAACGCAGGAAGAATGTGACCGGAGTGAAGACGATGCAATATGTGCTTGACGAAGACAGATGAAAATAGATTAGGCTGTCGAAAATTCGCGAGGTTATAGGGACAAATAGGAATATTTGTGCAAATATACCCAAAACCATTTGAAACTGAGCATTGAACATGACCGTGATCTTCAAACAAATGCACAAGTTGTATTTTTCTCAATAATTTCAAAGTTTTGATCCGACATCGTTTCGGCCATGCTCTTACAGAGATTTAAATAAATTCATCGCACAAAAACGTACATTTTGATGTTACGCTCTCTGTGTTTCGGAGCGGTGTAGAAGCAAGGTCACGAAGTTCTTTAAAAAAAAAGTTCGCTTGTGGGAGAAGGGGGAGGAGGGGGGGGATGAGGGATATTAGTTTGCAAAGTAATTAACAAATTTTACAAATTAACCAACGTAACGAGCTATAATATGAGCACCAAGATAATTGACTCATATGTCCATGTTAACAGGACGACAAATTATAGTAATTAATTACGGTAAAAAATTCACACATTTTCAAACAGTCACACCCACAGACCTAAACCTGGAACTGTGCACATCTAGCTTTGCAGGGCACATCCCCTCCCCCCACCCCAACTCCATAAAACGAAATTAGTTTTATTTTTATTTTTAGTGTCTTTAAAACTGTATTTATTTGATCCTCGCTCGAGTCTCTGGCGTGACGTCACGCTTACGTCATGTACAATCGAAAGTAAGGTTGCATCCACCACTGACCTGTATAAGTTTTCGGCAATTAATGCGTATTAATAAAGTATTCAGTATACCTTCCTAAAGCACCGAACAGAGCGAACCAAACGCACCACCGTTGGTGACAGTTCAGCTCATTCCCTATGTTATAGCCGTGTTGATGTGGCTTGCATGACGTCAACCATCGTCAGCGATGAATCTGTTTCCGACAAAACTGATACCTCACGCATGCTCAAAAGCTCCCACCACTGGCAACCACCTCCCCGAGAGGGTTTGCAATTTGGCATTGCTCGCGCCTGGTCACATCCAGTAGCCTGGCCTGGTCCAATCATTTAGCTACGGCTGGTCACGTTAAAGGTATAACGTAACGAGTGGTCTGCTGAGCTTGTTGATTTTGCTGAGCGGTGATTACAATTTCGAAAGGTATTAAACGGCTGACGCAACGTTACTGCGCACACGCGACGTCAAGTTTGGAGCCAAACTGTCTCTAACAGTGGTGCGTTCTGTTCGCTCGGCTCGGTGGTTTAAGAAGGTACTGCTTGTGAATTATGAATTTATGATCAGTGCTGAGCAGTTAGCAGAGTTAAAAAATAACTCTAGAAAGTCAAGTCGACGACTGCTCTGCGTGCACAGCGGGCAGAGGGCATTTCTAGGAGAGAGGGCAAAGGGCACTTTATTTAGGAGGGCGGGCGCGTGCTCGGGATCCGCGAGCTTATAGGCGTTTCTGTTTTTCGAACGTGGTGAAATGCAAAAGCTTTAGCTGAAACGCCATTGCTTTAAATGACACTCATAAGGGAATAGAGCGAAACTCAAATGGAAAACGTGTCTGAGTTTATATTTTTTTTTAGGAATATCAGCGTGCTTGAGTGGGAGAAGAACTGAACGATGTTGAACCGCTCAGTTGTTCATTTAGTTCAGCAGATCAGTCAAAGACTTTCAATTCGTAGGGACAGAGGTCATAATGCCTGGTCTCCATTTGTGTTTGCGGTTTTAGCCCTGCGTCACGGTTGGTTCTTGTTACTTTTATCATTTGCATGTTTGGTTTGCGATAAATGAGCATGATATATTTAGTGTATTATTTTTTTTTTTTACTAGATATATACCGAATGATAAAATTTGCCGAATACCGAATAGACAGCCGAATACTTCACCTGCTGAATAACGAATATCAATCATGATTCGGCAAAATAAGTATTCGGCCTAATACCGAATATCGTTATTCGGCCCAAATCAGTATCCGGCCCAAATGCCAAATGCTTGAATTTTTGGTCGAGTAGACCGAATACCACATAATTACCGAATATTCGGTGCATGTCTATTTTTTTTATAATCCCTTGGGCTGAGAACATTTTTTTTTTTACTTGATAACGTTGAACATTTATCTCCGAAACGTTGTGATTGTTTATTGTTCGTGCAGTTTTTAGACTTATTGTCATTATACTTACTATTACAAGGTAAGGTTTAACTTAGCCTATAACTGGAAAGCAGTAGCTTTCCTACAAAGTTGCAGATACCACATTGTTTTGTAGTGTTTAGTCCACATGAAACGGGTTCCCCTATTGTAAATTTAACCGATGGCTTTCATTTATTTGAAGATATCAACTTTAGCTATAACTGGTCTATTTTTTGGCAACTACCTCTCTCCCTGAGTAAATGCTGTACTTTCCATATTGGTGAACAAAACCCTGGCCTCCTTTACTCTGTGGCAAATTCCAACCTGAACGTTTTAACAAATATCTGTGACTTTGGGGTTTGGTTCTGAACTAATCCCAAATTCCCCTTACACTGTAACAAAATTTTTTCCCTTGCTTTTCGCAGACTAGCATTAATCTGTAAATGTTTTACTTCTAACAACCAAGAAATTAAGACTCGTGCTTTTTTCGTCTTTGTTCGCCCAAATTTTAGAGTACGCCAGTCCGGTTTGGTCCCCCCATTTACTCCAGGATATCGATGTCCTGGAGTCGGTCCAACGTTCTTTCACCCGACAACTGCCTGGCCTGAGGTCTCTACCGGCTGACGAACGACTCAAACTTTCCGGCCTTGGGCCTCTGGAGCTGTGTCGCCTTCGGGCTGACCTTATTTTGACATTTCAGATTTTGAAGAGCTTTCTTCCGGTCGACCTTCATTTTTTCGATTTAGCGGCCCCATCTACGACTCGCGGACACTCTTTAAAACTTTCTCTGCCTAAATTCTCCACGTAGTGTAGGAGATCTTTTTTCGCTGTTCGCGTCATCGACATGTGGAACTCCCTCCCTGAGCACTTTGCGTCGGCACCGTCCGTACCAATCTTTAAACGACGTCTGTCTCTTTATGCCCTTTGAACAAGTTTCTGAAACGAACCTACTAACTCTTAGGGCCAGTGTAAGAGGCATGCCCTTCTGCGGTGTCCCCCCCCCCCCCCCACTTGGGGGTAAACTGATTATTATTAAACCAACTATCAAAGGACGCCAGCGAATCGAGCGTAGTGAAGCGCTTGTCTACTTTCTAACAAATAGTATTAAACAATAGCAAGTACCTCTTTTGTTTTCTAATTAAAGGTTACATCCGAAGTAACTGAACGAAACGCGAGAACTAAAGTCGAACGAACTCAAGTGAGCTTAGACGGATTATTTTAACCAGAAATTATTCAAGGAAATTTCGTGAACAACGGAATTAAAAGCGAAAGAACTCAACTCGGCTTGGAGGGCTTAGACGTCTTTGTCGGGACGTGATGTATATTTTTTTTTGCAGTCCATACATTGTAAATGCGATTAAATCCTGACACGATGTAGATGTAAAGCTTTAATCTATCTCATTACAGTATTGATGTCCAGAACTGCGTTTGGAGGAAGGAATTTCTTGGCAACCTTCCCAACTACCCATTTCGTTCCAAGACCTAGTGGCTCCCATTTTCTCATTCTAAATTTTTTATTCTGTTTAATTATGTTCATGCCTTTGGAAATTTATGCGCGCTAAATCGAGACTGGGCCAATCGATGGAGCTCTTCGATTAATCGTAGGTCAGTAACCTTGTTCATCTCCCGAAACGAATATTTGTTTTGAATCCTGCGTGTGTCAGGAGCCCTCTTACATCCGCAGAAACACACGAAAAAGAAAACCACCCCTCCCCCCCCCCCCCCCCCCCCAAAGAAAAAACACGAATTGTAAGGGTTTTTAGATATACTGAATGCAGTTTACTAAAGACACCTGGCTGAATAGTGAGGCTTGGCTCAAAAGCCAAAAACCCATGGGGTTGAAACAAGTCGTACTCCCTAACCCCTTCAGTGCAAGGGACATACACACAACAAACGGTCGGATTGGGAGGGGTTGGGCCTCCCCGGAAATGTACTGCAGGGGCCTTTAGCGGCTGCGAGATGGGGGGGGGGGGGGACTGGGAAAGAGCGCCAAGCAAGTGTATTTTTAAGAAATCAGCCTGAATTTGAAACGTTTTCTGCAACAGAAATAATTTAACATATTTCAAACAAAAATTATTCTTTAAAACAAGGTCCTCGTGTAGTGGGAAAGGAGGGGGGGGGGAGAGACTACCGTATTTTAAAGAAATCAGAGTGAATTTGAAATATTTTTCTGTAACTGCAGCTTAGAGATGCAATTTTTTTTCATAAGAATTCATTTCACATTTTTTCAAAAAAAAATTTTGTTAAAACAAGGGCATCCTGTAGTGGGGGCCCCTCACCGGGATCCCCGGATTCCCGGGCGGCCCAAGTCGACACTGTACGCACACACCACCACCCAATAAAATAGAGCCCAAGGATGAAACATGAGTTACACGATGGTTCTTGAGGAACCTGAATAAAGTGATCTGAGCACAGCTGGGTGATCAGAGCGCTGGTTTTACACCCTAGAGGATGCAAGATCAAATCACTTACTTAGGCAGACGCACTACTTTAGACCGTAGTAATGTGAATAGCCGACCTCGCTTGAAAGCACCCCCTCAAGAAAAAAAAAATTTCATTCAGATTTTTTCTCGAAATCACCTACATGATTTCAGCCCTGTGATCCACTTACACCATTCCTGCCCAGCACTCTGCTTTAAACTGCGTATCCCACCACCGCCACACACAGACAAAAAATATCAACGTAATACAAAATACGTCTCATTCAGCCTCATACCTAACAACAGTCCTACCAAATTTCGTGCGAATCGGGTTATTCGTTTGGCTCTGACTGCGGAATAATATGGCAGACAGACAGACAACCAAATGTCAAATCATACGACTTAAAACGGGAATTCGTTTGCTTCACGAACTCGGTTAAAAACTAAATCCCTCCACAAAGTCCTGCATGGGACTGCAAGTTACTATTACACATCAAGAATTAAAGTACAAACACTGTGCTAGCTCCAGTTTGATAGTTGGTTAATAAACGCTGAAGTTATTTTTAAAAATATGATAAAGCATACACAAGTTAAAAAACGCTCCGATCATAATTATTCTGGCACCAAACGTTTTAAATGAGATATGATTTAAACATTGTAGAACGACCGCCGTTCAGCTCTAATAAGCCATAGCCTACTTCAGGAGTGTTCTTCTTACTCAAAGGCTTATTATATAAAGTTTATAATGAAATGCTGTTACTGTCGAAAGTTAATCGGAACGATACGGGATAATAGAGACACTTTACTTTAAATAATTACAAATAGCAGCCATTTTAAAACACTCTTAAACTAGAGCGTCATCACTTAACACTGTCGACAAAATGGAGCGAAACGAACGAAGCAACCAACAAACAAACCAATAAACCAACGAACGTAACAAACAAACAAACCAACAAACAAACAAACTAACCAACCAACACACAAACAATCAGCAAACAAACAAACCAATAAACAAACAAACAAATGAAAATACCAATAAACAAACAAACAAATGAAAATACCAATAAACAAACCAACAAACCAACAAACAAGCAACTAAACAAACAATCAAACAAATAAACTAACAAACGAAGTAACAGACGATACATCAGACACAGGCAGGTGTTTGAGAGTACATTGCAACTTCATTGGAGACAACATTGTGACTCATCCTTCCGGTTGCTTTTCGCATCTTGTTTCTTTGTCCATTTGCTTTCGTAGCGTCGGATGGCTTTGCTTCTCAACAACAGTTCCTATATAATTTTTTTTTTTAGAAATCACCTCTGGGTGTACCGTTATCAGTGTTCAAAAGATGGTTTTAATTGATGTAGTCGTTATTACGTGATGAATCAATTCAAACCAACCGACAAACAAACAAAAAACAAATCAACAAACCATCATTTCCACTGTCGACATAATGAGACGGGCTCCGCTTTCTTTGCTGTTTGGCTGGGTTCCCGCTTCCCTCTTCCAAACATTTCTTTTCAAATTCAGAATACTGAAACATTCCGTGAAATAAGCATGTGACGTAGTTGTAATCCATCCAGAACTAAAACTGGCATAAGGAAGCCACCAAGTTTCCAAACAACGTCGGCCTTTGAAAGCGGTGATATCATTCAATGAGAGACGGGCTGCTAAGGTAGCTAGCTACTTGGCTAGACAGTATCACGAAAACAACGCTATTGATGCAACAAAGGTCGAAATGCTCATACTTATTAAAAAAAAAAAACATATTGGTTTAAAATAATATTGTATATGCTAAAATCATTTTAAACACGAAAACCCCTAGTGAAATTAACATTTTGCCTTGTACTTGCTTGGGGTTAAGACCATTGGAAAGCTGGTGAAAACACTCAAAATGGTGCATTCAAACGTCAAAATCAGTCAACGAGAAGTGAAAATAACTTCAATTTGGTTCATTACCAATTTATCTGAAAACTGCTCGTGACGTCATAGTTTGATCGGGAAACCTAATCAGACAGAAAGAAACTTTGACCTGCCAGAATAAACTTTGCATGAACAAACTATGACGTCATGAACAAACTATGATCTCGTTGTTGTTTGGCGTCTTGACTCTTGGCCCATTTATTTGGCTCATTTTGTAACCTTCATTATTCCTCAACGCCATGTCCGATTCCGGATTTTTTTTTTTTTACAAACCATCTCCAGCTGTACCGCTACCAATGTACAAAATCTTGTTTTAATTGATGCATTGGTTATTGCGTGATGCGATTACAAAGATCGAATTGGAGTGCAATCATAAGCGGAACTCCGCTCCAATAAAAAAAGACATTTATTGAAAACATAGGAAAATTTGAAAACAAATGAAAATTAGAAATAACCTTTCAGCGAAAAAATCATTAAACAGGATCGGATAACCAATCGGCTCAGAAGGGTTAATAAAGGAACATAAATCCCTGTTGGCTTTCCTGCATGACTCATTTTTGCTACATTAGTTCAAACGTATGTAAATGTTGCCAACACAGTCATTTTCTTGTTTTTTCTTGCGTGCGAGGTGATTTGGCGACATTAACTCTAACCTGTGTAAATGTTGCCAACTGCAATCTCATCGGGTCGCATGACATACCGGAAGGATTTATGTCCTTTTAATTAAATACAGATGCAAACCTATTTACGTTGCTTTTTGGACTTATACGTCGGACGGCTTGAGCAGGGAATCAAACCCACGACCTTTGAAAGACCTTCGCCCGAGGTTCCCACCACCGAGCCATACTGACACGGCGAAATAATACACTAGAATAACGAAGTACAGTATGTACAGTACGTGAAGGTCATTCAACTGACGTGACCCGGGTTGAAACCGGCGAACCAGTCCGTCACGAGATCACTGCCATACCGCCTTTACCGATATGGCCACTTCTCCACTGGCATAAAGATAACTCACTGAACCCGTTATTAAGGTCGGGACCAGGACTCCATTCCACCGAATATGCTCGGTAAAAGGCAATGGAGAGGAAATACAAATCAATATATATACTCATAAGGCTCAAAAAAGGAAGAAAAAAAAACCTGTTTAAACCAGTTATAACGAGAGTCGATTTGTTTTCTCTTGCGAATACAGCAATCGATATGGCTACTAATTGTCTAACACCAGTAAATAATTAGCCCTCGTTAAAGAATACAATCCAAAAACCCAAATGATTTCTTGGCCGCGGTCCACGACGCATATCCAACCGTATAACCAGTGGCCTCTTGCGTTTGCAGTTTTTGATCAGATGCGATGACATGGCGTGGCATGGCGGCGCACACCTCTCATTTAAAGACGAGCCCAACACGATTCTTCTATCGGTTTCATTTTTAAAACTGCAAGTTTAATTAGACCAATAGTGAACTGAATCAACACTAAAAATATTCATCACTGTTTGGCCGTTTTATGACACTGGAGGCCTCCAAACCGTTTAGTCCCGGCGTATCGAATATTTCATTTATCCGATGGCGGCGTTGCCACACGGCACGACTGATATGTAGGAACGTACACATCTGTGGGGCTGCGTGCTTACGTCAGTGATCTGTAGAATAATTTCAGCAAGTTGCCAGTCATTGGTCGGTTGGTGGTGACATCAGCCGCTGACGAAGGCTACATAGTTCTCAGTAATTGGTCGTGGATGGATGACGTCAGTCGGCTGAAGAAAAAATAACGAACCTCGTACGTTTGCAGCGAACAAAAATCTTTGATTATTTCTAGTGGAGGATTTCCCCAACGGATTCGACCCGTTTTCGAACTGAGACCTAAAAATGTGCCATAGAATCTGTGTGCAAAATTTGACAGAAATCCGATAATTCGTTAAAACGTTATAGTGCGAATACAGAGACCGACAGGCACCCAGACAGACACCCAGACAAATCGTTCGCATAAGAGTCTAAATCGACTCTAATAAAGAAACATAAAACGCTATAAATAAATCGCTGTTATTCACAGCACTTTTTGTCTGTTTATTTACTTATTGAAAACCACGGCATTTGGCAGTTTGTACAATATTAACAACGAAATAGATATTTTCCATTTCTGGTTCGATTTTGTTTTTTCTTACAAGGGGTCACAGACAATCTCAGAAAAAAAAACTTGCATTCAGTAATATTCGGTTAGTTTCTAGCAATCACCCAAACATAATATAGAAAGCTAAAGCTAGAATAATTTCAGCAAGTTGCTAGTCATTGGTCGGTTGGTGGTGACATCAGCCGCTAACAAAGGCTACATAGTTTTCAATAATTGGTCGTGGATGGATGACGTCAGTCGACTGAAAAAAAAATAACGAATCTCGCAAATTAATTCGTTGGTTGGAACCTCGTACGTTTGCAGCAAACAAAAATCTTTGATTATTTCTAGTGGAGGATTTCCCCAACGAATTCGACCCATTTTCGAATTGAGACCTAGAAATGTGCCATAGAATCTGTGTGCAAAATTTGACAGAAATCCGATAATTCGTTAAAACGTTATAGCGCGAACACACAGACAGATAGACACCCAGACAAACACCCAGACAAATCGTTCGCATAAGAGTCTAAATCGATTCTAATAAAGAAACATAAAACGCTATAAATAAATCGCTGTTATTCACAGCACTTTTTGACTGTTTAAGCCGCCCACGCACTGAGCGACTTGGCCGCGCGGCCAGGTCGCTGCAGCCAATGAGAATGCTTACCGTTTATGTAAAACCACGCACTAATAATTTTCATTGGCTGCATCAACCTGGCCGCGCGGCCAAGTCTCTCAGTGCGCGGGCGGCCTTATTTACTTATTGAAAACCGCTGCATTTGGCAGTTTGTACAATATTAACAACGAAATAGATATTTTTCATTTCTGGTTCAATTTTGTTTTTCTTACAAGGAGTCACAGACAATCTCAGAAAAAAAACTTGCATTCAGTAATATTCGGTTAGTTTCTAGCAATCACCCAAACATAAAGCTAATCACAATGCACCATCAAAACAATAAAAAAAAACAAAACAGACGACAAAACGAACACTCGAAAAACTGTTTATCGCATTCCTTGTGGGAATGCCACATATTCACTGCCACCTATATGTAGGCCAGACCCAACAAAAAACTAAAGGAGCGAATGGCTTCCCATAAATCGAATTTCAATACACAAAGTCGAATCTACATTCTCTTGTGCAGCAGTGCCTTAGCACCGGAATTTCTGTTTTGCCACAGGGCACACCCCTGCCTTGGACCAAGTCCAAGTTCTGTTCAAAGAAAAACAAACTCGCGCCCGCATCAATTTAGAAACTTTAGTAATTCATACGCATCAACCACCAGTCCACAACCACCTAATTATGGATAACAAGTTTCGTAAAGAATATTTCCCCATAATTACAAATCTTAAACTGGAAAATTATAAAAGAAAAGATCAAACGTAAAAAAATCCACACCTTAAAATGGTCCGCCCCATGACAATGCAAGCAGCCAGATTTGCATACAGCTAAGTGGTCGACCGAAACCGATTTTTTTCACTTTCGGCCGAAACAGAAACCCCTACCGAAATCGGTGATTTGGTTTCGGCCGAAACCGAAATCACTACCGAAACTGGCTCTTCGGTTTCGGCCGAAACGAAACCACAGCCGAAACCAGTAAATCGGTTTCGAAACCGAAACGAACACCGAAACCGGAACCAAAACCTAACCTGAATAATACCAGTATTAATAATTAGACAAAAAACAAGGATAAAATCATAGAATTATGAGTCTACGGTGGTTTTTCATAGACATAGGTTTTTCATAGAGCCCAGTTTACCCATTATCTGGCCCTAGGCTGAGAAAATCCATACAGGCCCTTCCGCCCAAAAAAAAAAATTCCGAATTTAACAAAAACTGTCAGTATTGCAAAAAGACTTCAGAATTTTCGTTTTTCTTTTTATTTCTTTTTGGTCATTAGCCTTTTTTTTAATTTTAAAACCATTAAGTCATGTTAAATCCATTAACCAGAAAGGGGCGTCATTCAATAAGTTAAAGTTTTGCTTGATAAATAAACAGAAATGAAAGCGTAAACTCCT